>SNQJ01S0034071.1:60255-75882 GCA_010110895.2 Picea sitchensis | reverse complement strand
CCCCAAGCAATAGAGCATGGGCATGGACTCCTTAGTGCATAAGGGCTTTAGAGAGAGCAAGAGGAGAAATCGACGAATAGCCTTTCTATTATGTATTGAAAGAAATAGTACTAGATATTCTTTCAAATAAGAGGAAAGGCTTGAACTGACAACCTTCCAATCCAACACTTCTCTTCCGGATATAGCTAGTCAAGAGTGTTCTACATTATAGGTACAATGTTAGCAATTTAATTCTAATCCGTAAGTCCTAAGACCATCTTATTCATATCTTAGGATATATTCATTATCCTAAGTAACTTATGATTAGTTATGTGGACCATTAAAGGTGGTTATCGATGGTTATCTTGATAGAGGCATGTGTTCATCAATCTCGAGACCCCCTCCACGTAAAAATTAAGCTTATGGAAGCATCGACCATCCGTTCCATTGGATACCCCAGGAAACAAATACCATTCTTGAGAAAGGGTTGATTGACTCTTCTCCATTCTCCCTCTCCATGATAATACTATGATGGATGAAGGGTTAGTTGACCCTTCCTTCTGATCCCCTAGACGAGAATTCTATGCTCAAGAAAGGATCAATTGACCCTTCTCCATGCACCTCCTTGAAAAAAATACTATGCTGGAGGAAGGGTTGACTGATCCTTCTTCGAGCTCCCATAGACTAGATTTTTATGCTCGAGGAAGGGTCGACTGACCCTTCCTTGAGATCCAACTACACGTAAAACTATGCTTGAAGAAGGGTCAACCAACCCTTACATGGATATCCTGTGATGCAAATACCGTCCTTAAGGAAGGATTGATTGACCCTTCTCTGTGCTGCTCCTCGATGAGAATACTATGTAGGAGGAAGGGCCAGTTGACCCTTCCATGTGCACCTCTTTGATGAAAATTCTATGCAGGAGGAAAGATTAGTCAATCCTTCTCTGGTTTCCCCTAGATGATATTGTTATGCTTGAGGAAGGGTTAGTCAACCCTTCACGAAGATCCCCTCTACGAAAAAATATGCTTGAGGAAGGGTCGATTGATCCTGCCACTGGATACCTCGTGATGTGAATACCATCCTTGAGGAAGGGTCGACTAACCCTTCTCCATGGTCCCCCTCCATGAGAATACTATGTCAGAGAAAGTGTTAGTGGGACCTTTCCTTTGATCCCCTAGAAGAGAATACTATGTTTGAGAAAGAATCAATCAACTATTCCCTATATATCTCCTCAATAGAAATACTATGCTAGAGAAAGGGTCAATTGATCCCTCTTTGGGCTCCCATAGAAGAGATAGTTATGCTCAACGAAGGGTCGAACAACCCGTCCCTACGATCCACCTCTATGTGAAAAATATTTTTGAGGAAGGGTTGATTGACCCTTCTAATGGATACCCCATGACACAAATACCATCCTTGAGGAAGGGTTAGTTGACCCTTCTCTGCACTCCCCCTCAATGAGAATGTTATGTTGGAGGAATGGTCAATTTACCTTTCCCCATGCACCTCCTTAGTTGAAATACTATGCTGGAGGAAGGGTCGATTGATCTTTCTCTAGGTTCCATTAGATGAGATTCTATACTCGAGGAAGGTTTGGTTGACCCTTCCTTGGGATCCTCCTCTACACGAAAACTATTCTTGAGGAAGGGTCAACCGACCCTTCAACTAGATACCCTGCAACAAAAATACCATTCTTGAGAAAGGGTTAACCGATCCTTCTCCATTCTTCCCCTCCATGAGAATACTATGTTGGATGAAAAATTAGTTGACCCTTCTATGGGATCCTCCTCTACATTGAAATTATGCTTGAGGAAGGGTCCACCAACCCTACCACTAGATACTATGTAACATGAATATCATCCTTGAGAAAGGGTTGGCTGACCCTTCTCCATGTTCTCCCTCGATTAGAATACTATAGTGGAGGAAGGGTCAACCAACCCTTCCTTGTGCACCTCCTTGATAGAAATATTATGTTGGAGGAAGGGTTGATTGATCCTTTTCCAGGTTCCCCTAGACAAGATTGTTATGCTCGAGCCCGATGCTTCCCTAGGATCCCCCTCTACATGAAAACTAAGCTCGAGGAGCGGTTAACCAACTATTCCACTGGTTGCCTACAACATGAATACCATCCTCGAGAAAGGGTCAACTGACCCTTTTCCATGCTCCCCCTCCTTGAGATAACTATACTGGATGACGGGTTGATCGACCCTTCCCCAATATTCCCCTCTACATGGAAACTATTCTTGAGGAAGGGTCAATCGTTCCTTGCACTAGATACCCCGTGACACGAGTACCACACTTAAGGAAGGGTCCGTTGACCCTTCTCCATGCTCCCCCTCCATGATATTACTATGCTAGAGTAGGGATCAATCAATCCTTCCATGTGATCACTTCGACTAGAATGCTATGCTTGAGAAAGGATCGGTCGACTCTTCCCTGTGCATCTCCTTGACATAAATCAATTTCTAAAGGAAGAATCGATCGATCCTTCCTTAGGTTCCCCCAGACGAGATTACTATGCTTGAGGAAGGGTCGACTGATCCTTCCCTAGGATCCCCCTCTCCACGAAAAGTATGCTTGAGGAAGGGTTAACCAACCCTTCCATTGGTATGCTGCAATGCGAATACCATCCTTAAGGAAGGGTTAGTCGACCCTTCTTTGCGGTCCCCCTCGATGATAATACTATGCTAGAGGAAGGGTCTATCTACCCTTCCTTGGGATCCCTTCAATAGGGAAACTATTCTAGAGTTTGATATAGGTTCTATAAATGGTATGAAACATCATTCTTTAGTGGTGATGTTAATATGATGTTGACCAACCTTAGAATGTGTACCACTAAGTTAGATTACCATGCAAGAAGGAATTATGACAATGTCTCCAACAATTTCAACATATCTACTACAACCTACTACAACCTACTACAAATTTGCATGAAATTAAAATAAATAAATCCAATAGCCCATATAGGTTGGCTTTAGAGAAATTCATGCTGGAATCATATTGTTCCCTTACATCCATTGTCCATACAACTGGAAAATTGGCCATAGAACGAGAACATTGCTAGACTATTTTTCTGCCCTATCTATTCTCCATATCTACAGGGAACTAAATATGATGACAATGATTCTTTATCAAAGGAGGGTGATCTATTATAGCCAGAAGAGTTAATATTATATGAATTATGATTAATGCATCCAACATAGCAATCAATTCTTTGATAGGAGGTGACATGTTTTCCAGACCAATTTTTTTTCTTCGAAACATTAGAGAACATTTTGGATAACAGAGAAAATATTTGCTAAAATTTTTGTACACATGATTCACAAAACCTACTTATATGTACTGTGCCAAGAGCACCTTATGAGTGTGTTATTAATTCTACTATGAACAAACAATGCAACTTTTTCCTTAGAAAAATATAACTATCAACAAGATAGATATGTTTATTAGAAAACTAATACTACTATGGTATCCATAATCAATCTAGATAAAAGAATGAAGTCTATACATTGGATCATTTTCTTTTCTCGCAAACACAACACTAAACTATCGATGGTTTGAAACTAGGGAAAAAACCATAATATTTAAGTGAAGAACATTTTTTATAAAGAACAACCCATAAATATTTTTGTTTCCTCTACATATTGCATCATTGCATCTCAAGAAGGAGGTGTCACCACATTCTACATAAAGCTAATAGTCCATACAACACTCTTAGCATTATGTGGATTCACCATGAATAAACTTTAGCAAGCATTGTCAATTTTTTTCTCATATAGGCTACAAGTCCACATACCTCCCCAAATGAGTGACATTATACTAGCAATCATAGTAACTCCAATAGGTGCAAAAAGAGAAAGACTAATCAATTTCTAACAATGTGAAATGATACTTTCTTCATAAAAAAAGTGTTTGAAATAATATTGTACTAAAGAGAGGTTGTATAAAACATTAAAATGAATATAGTATTGTATTATACTTTTCTATAATTTGGAAGGCAATGGTTCTAGCCTTTCCTTTGATAGGTCAATGGCTTGTATGGAACATAGGGAGTGGGATGAGAATGAGATCATAAATGGACCCTTGGATAGGTAGTGAGGAGGAGTTTATAGCCTACCTACCTATTCAATCAATTAATATTTATGATATCACAAAAATGATTTATGTTCTATTATAGATTACCTAGATAAAAAGCATCTCAATCTATTGATTATTATCCTACACACCTATATATATATATATATATAACAATTAATCACAAGCATCTAAACATTGTGGAAGTGCTTGCATGAAATCGAAAAAATTGATTGATGTTCTTCATGAAAAAGGTTTGTTCTTTCTCAATCAAATAGCATTTCCTGAACTAACTTCTTTCTAAATTAAAAATAGTGTTTCTCAACAACAACAATTTGAAAAACTATCCCATTACGAAGACTGAACATGGGTTCAAGGGCATGCCTTGAAATGACTATTTTTCTTTATACCTTGGCTAGGGTTTCACTCCTTTGGCTAAGGTTTCAAATGGTGGATATGGTTTCACTCCTATGGCGAAGGTTTCAAATGG
Source organism: Picea sitchensis (assembly GCA_010110895.2). Classification (NCBI taxonomy): domain Eukaryota; kingdom Viridiplantae; phylum Streptophyta; class Pinopsida; order Pinales; family Pinaceae; genus Picea; species Picea sitchensis. The sequence continues at coordinate 71,336 of SNQJ01S0034071.1, read as the reverse complement.
TGCCTAGGGTTTCACCCTTGTGGTGAGGGTTGCAAATGATGGCTAGGGTTGACATGCCGAAACGGAAAAAATCAAACAAATAACTGAATAATCTTTAGTATACATACTTGATAAGAGGCATAATTGAGGAATGTTTGGTCCACGTTGCTTCTAGGTGAGTGCATAGGTTAATTCACCTCTAGGTGTGAAGGTGAGTGAGTTGTGTGTAACCAAATGTGATGCACACGAGTGAGTTGTTCCTGGGTGAGTGAGTAGTTTGACGATGAAAGTGCAAGTGAATGAGTAGTTCGTTGGTGAATGGGTTTGCAGTAGGAGTAAATAAAGCTACAAATTTCTAATGTTGAATCCAATGGAATCTATTGTAAACTATTACTAATTTCCTATTACCAACACGAATATTATGACATTGGGATTTTAATGATATTGTCATTCAAACTCTTTTATGCATGGTTTTTGACATTTGGAGCTCTTTATGCACTATTTTTTGACATTCAGAGTAGTTCAAAACCTAATTGGTATTTAATATCTAATTAGACATTAAACACATTTAATGTTCAATTAGACCTTGGATAAATTTAAGAATGTAATTCTATTTTGATATGTGTCCTTAGGTAATGTATTTTGTAATAATGCCATGTGCAAAGGATCTATTGGTGATCGATATGCACTTGCTCCCTTAGTGGCGCTTATTAAGAATTCTAAATTCTTATGGTGAATTAGATTATTGAACATGAAATTATAGATGATGGACATTGAATTAGATATTGAACATCAAATTATTGAAGGCCATGATGCACAAAGTGAAGTGACAAGAATGAAAGGTTATATCCACTAGGATCTATTGGTGATCGATATGAACTTGCTCCCTTAGTGGCGCTTATTAAGAATTCTAGATTCTTATGGTGAATTAGATTATTGAACATGAAATTATAGATGATGGACATTGAATTAGATATTGAACATCAAATTATTGAAGGCCATGATGCACAAAATGAATTGACAAGAATGAAATGTTATATCCACCTAGATGCATTGATGTGATGGGTTTCTAGGGGATAAATTTAATGTAGGGAATTAGGATTTTTTTTGGAAGTAGGGAATAAATTTAATGTAATCATGTGTTAATTATTTTCCTAATCAACATAAGTAGTTGAAGCAAGGATTCAACATGGTGATCAATCCTATGTATTCTTCTTTCTTAGCATGACTATAACTCAACAAACCATTTGTTCTTATTTCCTAGCATGACATTTTCCCATGAGATAGGATTGAAGGATATATTATATTTTAGTAGCATGAGATTTTTCCATGAAACAGGGTTTAGGGATAGATGATCACTCTTTTATTTTAGATCCACCCCATGAATTAGGGTTCAATGATAGTCCTCTAAGTACTCATGAATTGACCAATATTTTATTAGAAGCCCCTAGTCCCATATAATAGCTCATGAGTTGACCAAGATCCCTCAGTCATATACGTTATATCTCATGGGTTGACCAAGATATTATTAGAAGCCCTTAGTCATATAATAACCCATGGGTTTAGGTAATCCATTGTAATTATTTGGTTTGGAGCTATGCTTCACTATGTTGACCTAAAATGGATCTTCTTTTGTGCCAAACAGAAAAAGGAAGTGGTTATACATGTGTCCATATGTTTATAATGGTGAAGGTTGAGAATCACCACCTAGATGGACCCTTGCAACCTCAAAGTGTTGAATCCAAAATGAGTGTGATCTCCATGGTTTCATGGTTACTAAAGTTACACCTTGAATCAACAAGATACCATCGAACAATTGCTCAAGCTTGTGAAGGTACATTTTAATTATTCATCAAGACCATGAAATAGGTGACATTGTCAATCCAAAGGAATGACAATGAACTCATAGTTTCAAAATCCAATTTCAAAATGTAGTCTTTGTGATACCCTTTTCCTTCCTTAATTATAGCCAATAATTACCATAGATGGCCACTCTTAACTCTGAGATCCACCCCATGAAATAGGGTTCAAGAATAGTTATAAAAGGGATTATGGATTGATAAAGATTTTATTATTTAGACCCCTGTTGCATACACACTTGGGAGGCGTGGAAGAAATCTTCGATCCACTCAGTGTGTCAGCAGGGGGAGCAGTAGAGAGAGTTAAGGTGCTGTCACCTAATCCTCCCAACTCCTTACCGTCTAGGCCAACTCTAGCGAGAAACCAGAGTAGTCCTAACAATAGACTGACTTTTTAGCTAAGTATGAAAAGAAATTGAAATCCTAGGAGTTTATTGATTCTTCAAACCAGTAACCATAAAATGAATAAAACATGAAACGAGAATTCACCACGATATAATCAAATGAACATGTACTTGCATCAAAAGGATAGAGACAATTGTTAGGTGCAAGTTGCATTTGTATTAAATATATAACCAATTATGAAATGAAGCTGTGGCTGTAATAATGTGAAAAATTGAGACAGTGCCTTAAAGAGAATCGTGAGCAATTGGACGAAGTGTTTATTAAGAATAGTGGTTCAATTAATTGAAATGGTTTGAGGCCTCCTTGGAAGTTAACCACCTTGGAAACTGGGAGAGACTTTGAAGCAAATGGTCTCTGATAAAACTCCCTCAGCGGTGTCCCAAAAGCAGGAGGTTGCAGAAGCCCGGGTCCCGAGGGCCTTCTCAAGGTCACTTTAAGGCGTTTCCCGCACATCAAATTAACCTTTAACGGGGTTACAGAGTAAAACACCAACCAGCGACCAACCTGGCGTGTATGAACTTTCTCCCTTGGTCGAGGCGAGCTCTGGCCCGGAAGAGTGGGAACGCACTGAGGAGAATTTGGTTTATTTTATGACAGAAATAAAAGTGTGAGACTAATAACTAAATCCCTGCCCGGCAGGCCCCTTCCGAGGAGTCGCCGAGGATAGTTGTTACCAACAAGAAATAAAAGTGTAGACTCAGTACTAGATCCCTGCTGGCCGAGGAGAAAGTGTGGGGATGGTTTATTTACAGAATTGAAATTGCTGAATTGAAACTAATCTAGCAATTAATATTCTACTTGCAAAAATCTAATCTATTTGTGTAAGATAGATTTGATTTGTTACCACAACTTATCTTGAAAGGAGAAAAGAAACCAGAAGCCCAGACACCACCACCTTTGCCGATCCCCTGGGGAGGCTGAAGCCTAGGCACTATGAGGCCCGCTTTTATTTACTTCCTATTACAATGAGAAACTTATGATCTCTTTTCTCTTTTAGAATTTCGGATCCTTGAAAACTGGATCAAACTTTAAGAAAATGAGTACAAGGGGTTCCTTGAGGGTTTTGATCTTCAAAGGTTCCAACTTGGGGTAGATTTCCATCATTTAACTTCGGTTTCATAAGAATTCTCCTTGTTTTAGGATGGAGCTGCTGAAAAGCAGCAAAGAAAGAGATTAAAAAACAATGGCAAACTCTTTAACCAATAAAGATGAAACAACAAAATTTTGTCACCAATTTTCTAGAACATTTACTTATAAAAAATGCAAACTTTTAGGGGCTTTTTGAGACTTTAGATGAACCTAAGCTAAGCTCTTTAGGAAATCTCTGTTTGCTGTCCCAAAACAGAGAGCTAAATTTCCTAAATAACTAGATCTAAAAATGCAAACTTAGAACAGCTCAACCTTGAATTTTTTAAAATTTAAAGGAAGAATCACCAAACCTTAGATCTATCCTTTAAATGAGAAGGAGTTTTAGATCAGATCTAAGACTTATGCATGCAGCATTAGATGATAAGATTAGCCTTGAAATTCAATCTTAGCTAACATGCAAAATAGGTAACCGACAATTTCTTGAGAAAAATGGGAGGAGAGAGAGCAAGCTTATGCTTGGAATATCTTTGGGCTATGGGGTCCCTCTTCATTTCACCAAAGAGGGATTTTCTTCAAAGTCTTGAAGAAGAAGAAGTATCAATCTAGATCCTCCCTCTTCAAATAGAGCCTCAATTGCATCACAATCCTTTTTAATGAGAGGTTGAAAATATAGAACACACCTACAAGCAAGACTCAAATGAACAATTAGTTAAACCAAAAAATTGCTACTTGAAACCCTACCAATATAGATAAACAATAGGAAAACTAATCAAACAAGCTTAGTACTCCTATCCACATGTAAGTAATAATACTTTTACAAATGGTCAAATTTTAAACCAAAATACAAATGCATAAATTATGAAACAATATCACCTCATTTACAAGCATCCACACATTTGCACACTACACCACAATAGGCTTTTCAGCTATGAAACCAACAACAAATAGAGAGAGAGGCTCCTTATTTATGCACAAAGGGGTGATAATGCACCAAGGGAGGAGGAGCATGGCCTCCCAAGGAGGAGGGCGCATCAAGTGGAAGGATTGGAGCTGCCAAGTGTGGGAGGTGGGCTGCCACTCTCCACACTTATTCACAAGTGTCAAATCAAATCCTAACTCAAGAGAAGTTGCCACCTCTTTCCTTTGTGGGCTGCCACCTCAAGGGTGCACCACATCTCCAAGAGGGGCGCACCTTTCTTCTCACATGTGCTCAAATCTTAAAAGATATGACCTCAATCCAAGTGATTGGATCTTGTCCCCTTTGACTCTTTGATTGAATTTGCCTTTATTTTGTCTTTGATTTTGTCCCCTTTATCTTTTTATTTTTGACTTGGCTGATTTTATTGAATTAAAATGCATTTTTGGGTTTTGAGAGTAAAATCAATTTTGAGTGATGAAAATCCCTAATTTTACTCAAAGTAAGAGAGTGGGTAATTAGGTAACATGGTGCTCTAGGTCCAAAAATGAACACCCATGGCTATTGGTGCCAAATACTATTTTTAAATTATCTTTGAAATTTTTTTGTTAAAAAGTGCGAATTACGGCGTGATTTTTAGTGTGAAAATTAAAAAAAATCTAGGGACTTAATACATTTCCATACATCAGACTCTAGGAGGATGTTTAGCATGGTATTATACATCAGACACTAGGCTTAGATCCATTAGCTCAAAGCCACAACCATGAGCATATCTCCAGCTCTGTGGAGGATTGAGTGAAAGACTCATAAATTATAAATCGCTTTTCAGGCGACAAAATATAATTAGTAAGTGAAAAAACACTCCAGAGTGTAACTCACGCTTAGGGTTTAAGGTCTTCGAGACGCAGTTCATCTACAGAAGCACCTTTATTACAATTTTTTTATGGAAATGTAGAGTAGCAAGGTGGTCTCTTTGTTGGTGAATTCGAACTGAGTGCAGACAATAATGTTCCAATCTTTGGCTATTTCGCTGGAAATTCACCCTAGTGCAACAGTGGATAACACCCCCCATTCATCTAATAGCTCGATTTGATTATAAACCACATTAAAAACAAAACCCTAGTGCACAATTTATAATTTAGTAAATTTATTAATGAACCAAAGTCTTATGGACAAATTTCAAGATTTTCTAAATTACGTTTCAATTTTTGACAAATTAACTAGCATATATCCATCTTATCTCTGGATCTATCAGAGGGATCGAATCCATTGAGGTGAAAACATTTCATTTAGGTTTGCACATTAATGGATTTGATCGACTGCACTTGATATAGATCTAGAATCAAGATGGGTCAATGCTGATTTATTTTATTATAGTGTTCCTTTTTGTTTTGTTTTATGATTGGCTATTATATAATTTTTCATTTTATGGAGGTAATTTTTTTTTTTTTTTCAATTATATTTATTAAATTTACACACTTGACACACAAGTGTGGATGCACCTAATTATTCTATGTGCAATACCATGGACATAGCATATCAAATTCATTGACTACAAACAAGAGAAAACACACACACACACACACACATGATGGGACATGCTTTCTTATTTATTGTCAATGTGGATTCATCTTAATTTTACTTCCATTAAGCACTGGGGGATAGAAATAAATTGTGATGCAAATCTTTCTGTGCTTAAATGATGAGGAGAGAAGAGATTCCATGACCATTAATACCTTTGTACATTATCATTATTATTGATCTTTAGTTTTGTAAAATATTATGTTGTGTATATTACAAACGTTACAATCTCTTCAATACTAGGTTGTAGAATTTAATATGGACTTATTTCCTATTTCCTAAGGTATTCATGTTTCCCCAAATTATATATATATATATATATATTCAACTGTCACAATTTTTGTTTATACTAATTAATTGGTTTCAAATTACATGCATTATAGACATGACACATCGCATTCAACTTACATGCATCATAGACATGACATATCTCAACGACGTGACTTGTAGAAAGTGCATCTTGGTGCAACTAGTAATGTTACCAAAAACTGTATTGATGTTTCTTTTTTTCATTTTTTTTAAATGGAAAGCGTGATTTTTAATGGATGGAAGAGAACCCATCAAGATTTAAACCTGGTTATTATCACAACACTCACTCCAAATTAACACTAGATTATAACTTGATGAACTAATGTTTCCTTATTAAAAATAGTCTATTTTTACAAAATACCATATATATTTTTAAATGCATTTTCGTTATAATATATTTATTTGAAAATGTCAAGTGGTTGTAGCTCAATTGGCGAGGTTCGAGTCTCATCTATGTGACATGATTCTTTTTGTGAGCCAAATATTCTCGAAATGCTTGACCCTCCTATGTTCTTTTAGTTCGGGAGAAAATTACTAAAACCACAATAGAAATATATATATATATATATATATATATATATATATATATATATATGAAAAATATACTTTATAATCATGTGGGTTAGATAGAGGCAACAAAGACATTGAGTGATTTATGTACCTATGAAAAATCCACTTTCCTTTATTTATGAGCTATGAGTGATTTCTATATCATGGTGATTCCACATTCCTTATTTGCAATTTTTGCTTGTGTGATGGTTTGAATTTTAGAATGTGTTAGTTAGGGGGATTTTCAAATAGAGGATGTACGTTTATTGAATATATATATATATATATATATATAATTCATTTGATAAATGTGAATATGATGTGTGTTAGAAAAATAAACTAATATATATATATATATATATATATATATATATATATATATATATATATATATCTCTATATATATATATATAATTCATTTGATAAATGTGAATATGATGTGTGCTAGAAAAATAAACTAGCTTAATGTTGTGCTATCTGATATCTAATGGTGGCTTCCATCATTGGTTACTGACTAGGTGGTTTCTTGTTGTGCTATCTGATATCTAATGGTGGCTTCCATCATTGGTTACTGACTAGGTGGTTTCTCCCATAGTCAACTACAAGTTATTATCCCATTTTGGAGATTCAAACATTGAGTTTGGTTCTATTCCAGGTCCTAGGTTGCAATTCAGATGATCATTTGAGCTTATGCATATGATGCCTTCCCATGATTTGGTCTCTTCAAGTCCAATTTTTGTGCCTATTTTGGTTGTTATCACTTTAGCTTCTTTAGAGACGTATTGGTGTATTGATGTATCATGTTTCGATCCACTGCCATTATTTTCCATTTTCCATTGTCAATAGTTTTATTTTGACATGCCCATTCCCATGATTCCTTGGAATTATTTGTGCATTGAGTTGATATTCATACAAGCATGGGGATCCCCAACTTGTGAAAAGAGAAATTATTACTTATCACTTTGTCTATGGTTGCAAGTAGTCTTCCTCCTTTGGGTTGATCCTTATAGTACTTCTCTTTTGGCTTTTTACAGTGTTCACTTGGATATTACAATCTCAATGATGCATTTCATTGGATATGATGCTCTCCTACCTTCATACATCAAGGGGCATTTGTTAACACATGAAATTGGACTATAATGTATTATCTAGAGTTGTATACCATTATATGACATTAGAGACTATCACCCTATTTAGTGAAAATATAATTAAATGGTGGAAAGTCGCTTATTTTAAGGAACATGTACAAAATGTAAGAAAATATCCATTGTTTTAGATGTTTAGATTTTCACCCCAAAATGCCTCCCAAACTCTATAAAATACGAGCTTACATTAACTAGTCCGGGTATCCATTAACTGGTTCTTTTGGACAATATTAGAGAGAGTATCGTTACGTTGGAGTAATAGTGAGCACCCACTTGTGTTCATACGAAGACCAAGAGATTATCCCTTTGAAACCAAAGATAGGACTTACCCTTGATGCCTCTAGAGTATGGAGGATAATCTAGACCATTGACTAAGGTATAAGGTATAATGGTGTATTTCATATCTATGATTAATACCCATAAATATTAATTTTAATGAATGGACTTGATTTGAGGGTTTTAATGATCTAACTATTAGCATTTGGATTTCATTGCATGTTAGGTAGGTGGAGGTTTTTGGATGAAGCTCTTGTACATGGGACCATCGCTAGGAGACCATTGGAACCTTGGAGTTCCTTATCCTCTTTCGACTCTTCGTGGAGATTCAACTTCTAGAATTCTCAGAAAAAAATTCATTTCTTTCTTTCTTCTATTGGAATTTCAATTTTAGGTTTTAGATTGGTACACTAAGGGTAATCTATTAATAGATTAAGAAACCAAACACTTAATCAAGTTAATTTTATAAACAAATAGATAAAAATTAATTTTGATAAATTTATAACCTTGTCAAGAACCAATCCTTATTGACATGTCTCAAGATTTTCTAAATTACCTCAATAAGTTTGACATGTTATAACTCATGATAGTGAATCTATTATTGCATTCTTACTTAAAGTAGTAACATTACTACCAAATATTTTATTTTTACTTTCATATTATATATTTTTAAATGGGATCCCATCCACCCTTGCATACTTAAGTGAAGAATAAGGTTTGTTGGTACCTTGATAGTGCCACATCCAACAAACTCCATGTAGGGGATGAACATGCATATCAATATTTGAACCTAAATCATTATCACAACAACCTATCAAAGTTGCTACTAGACCAAATGCCAATGGACTATTGCTTTCTTATTTGTAGTGATTTATTCTTACCAAATACTAGAATTTAGTAAGGCTTAGAATCATATATGATTCTAGAATGTATTTTGATAATATATTTAATTGAAAATTACCCTATGTAATCACGTGGGTTAGATAGAGGAAACATATACATCGAGTGAGTTATGTACAAGGGAAAATCCACTTCCCTTCATTTGTAATATTTGAGTGATTTCTATACCGTGGTGATTCCACATTCATTGTTTGCAATTTTTTCTTATATGAAGGTTTAACTTCCAAAATGTGTTATTTTAGAGGATTTTAAAATAGAGGTATGCATAAGTTGCATGGAAAAATAGACATATGATGTAAATCTAACCTTTCAACTTTTAAAACCCTAACTGAGAGGTGAAGCGCATTAGCCTAGAGAGACAATTAACCTAGAAACAAATACAATAACCAGAACAACAATAGAATATAAGAGCCTCATGGAAAAATGAATTAAATGATCAGTCTAGCCAACTAGATTTTATGTATAAATACAAGAGGTCCACTCAATATGCACATAGGTTGAGGGATGAGAAATAAGTGATAAAAAAACTCTTGCACATAGCCCGAGGGATGGAAATATGCAATTACTTCCCAACTACATGGTTTTCACACAAGTCACTCAACAAACAATAATTGAAAACAAGGAAGAGCCCCTCAAGGAGTGGATCTTGATATGGACACAACCATAATGGTGGGTGCATCCTCCTTGGGGAGGACACCTAGTTTGAATTATAATGGTGTGTCCTTACCTGGGCGATATATATTAGTTCCTCCTAGTTTAGTCCAAAAGTGTGCTTGCTTTCCTCTCGGTTTAAGAATGAACCCATACAAAAGGCTAGCTGGAAGTGCTAGGATTGATTCCTGGTGATGCAAAGGTAAGGTAAAGTATTGATGATGAACTAGGGTAAATGTGGAGTAGTCTTGGAGTGTTGGTTATACACACTTGAAAATAAATGGTGTGACGGTGAGAGAGTTCTGAGAGATGCGAGATTTTTCAATGGTGCATTTGTGTAGTTTCCTAGAGCTAGAAGGAAACACAAGTAAGATGCACAATCGATGGAAATGAAGAGCCATACAATAGAAATAGAGAGAGATAGAAAGGATAGAGTTTCTTGTTGTGCATCGAGGCCTTTGAAGGGCATGTTCAAAGTTGACAATGCAATGAGGGGAGAAATCATCTATGCATCCATTTAATAATGCGAATTGTTTTTGTGGACCTTATGAACCCTTAGCCCATATAGAAAATGATGTTGTTGTGACCTACTGGTGAGATATTGTGCTCTATGTTTATTGCTGACACTATGCTCCATCCTTATTGACCGAGTAAGTGTCATAAGAGAAGGAACACCAATGGTATATTGGTCCAACTGTGTATATTTTAACCTTGTACAATTAATAAATGAAAACAAATTCTTAATAAAACAGAAAAGATACAATGGCACACACACACATTACACAAATAATTTTACCTTGTGTTGTTCCTGAGTTTATACTTAAGGCTTCAAAGTATAATGTCAAGGCATCCGAAAAATAAAGAGAGTTTTGATATGAAAAGAGAATCAATTCTTTAGGGAAAGAAGTTATGGATGATTTCTAAGCTGTCTTTGCCTAGCTTCCCAACGTTCCTGGATGCTTATGTCATGTTCAATCGCTGCCCATGAACGTTCAAGTTCAACCTGGGTGTTAGCGGTCTCTAAGATGGTATTAAACAAGTTTAATGCAATGCTGGTCTGATCTGTGAGGCCAAGATCAATATTAGGCTATCTTGCAACAGGTACAATCATGGAGAAAAGAAAATTAAAAGATCTGTTGCTTTTTGTGTTTTCTTTTTCTTGTCTTCAATTATATAAGGAAAGCTCCTAAAATTGAATTAATGATATAACAGTTCAGAGGTTGTTTTCCGTGTCTGAGTCAAATCCGAAAATAATGCATGTGATGAGAGAAAAACATGAAGCTGTTAACAAATTGAGGCATCAATCACAGAAGAATCTTACTCTGCTACAGAAAAAGAAAATAGATGAGAAAATTTTAATGAAGCATAAAATGTAGTAATCTAACTAACTCACAGGTCTTGTATTTGCTAATAGCAAACACA
>SNQJ01S0034071.1:23442-42848 GCA_010110895.2 Picea sitchensis | reverse complement strand
AAGTGTCTTGGGGGATGTCTCACTAAGTTGTAATCATCAACATCCCTCTATAAATTCCAATTCATTCATAGCTACCAAATTAAAGACTAGATAACCACCATGATACTTGAAAATGACAACTAAAATAACCTTATCTCTATTAACTTTGTACAATGCCTTTAGCTTCCCAAAATCCACCATCCTTCTCCATACCACGTAGGTTAGGTACAACAACATGGACCTCACCTACACATTAACTAGTGTTTTCAAGTCACTTTTTCTATTGGCCCCTTCAAAGACACCATCAATTTCTATGTCTCCCCTTTATATTGTTCTGACCTCATCCTTAGACTCCCCTACCCACAAAAATGAAAGGCTCTCTATGAAGCTCGTTTAAATTCCTACACTCTTTTCAAAGACAATAATGTGTATAAACTCATTACCGCTAACAACCATCCTCCTTGTCCTAGTGCACTTCAACAACTCAACCTCCATAAATGTATTTCTCTACATATGTGCCCAAACCTTTACCCCACACACCCAAGTCCACCACCATATCTTTCTCTTCATCCTTGTCACATTCCACCCTCCAAATCCTTCACTACTGTACTTCAGTCCCTACCCCTATGTTTTCAACCCATAATCCATCCTACAACAACTATCACACAGTTCCATAGCCCACAACCTTATTTGCAATCCCTTATATGCATTTCATTCCAACCTCTTCATTCTCTTACCCCTCTGATCTCAACTGGAATCACACACATCAACACAAGCAAGTCTACACCACCTATGATGCACGATCCAAAAGCACAACAACACTCCATAGTCAAACTCTCTGATCTAGGATATTTTCATCGATGTGACTTATAAAGAATTGTATTAAATGAACATAAATTGAAGTACACCATAAAGAAGGAATAACTCAATAATGAAGAGACATAAGCATCAAATTTGAACAAAAAAACTTGATAACGAAGTTCATCCCTGGTGGACTACGTCTCCGGGTCCTTCTTACAAATGGGTAGGCCTTTTTATTAACTCAACAAAAGAATTTGGCAAAATACATAAGTATACCTCAGTCTGCAGTTAAGTTGCAGAAGCTTTGCTCAGATCAGAAAAAAAACAACACTACTACATTCATGGCATCGAATTACCCAAAAAACGATTGTCTCCATGCCTCGATCTAAGTCTGGAACTTCCAGACCCCTGAGGAAATTCAGCTTGGTTTCCGTGCCTGCACCTGCAATTAATTCATGGGAAATTTTCTCGAAAATCATGCATGTTCGTATGGTCGTGCTTGGTCTAACACCCGAACTTTAGCATACTTTGCTTCTTAAGTAATAATGGAGAGTGGATGTACCAACATAGTCGTTAGGCTAGTTGGTTGGCGGAGCTATATTAAAAGCATAGTGGTTGGGGGAGGTCCCGGGGTCAAGCCCGCGGGCCTCCCCTTTTTGGCACTTTGTTGCAACAACCCCAAGTTGGTGCTAACCATTGGTGGTGACTGCTATATATGGATGAGAGATAGTGGTTAGCCATATATGACAGAGCTTTAATCTTGGAAAACCATTGCTAGTTTCATGGACCGACCAGATTTGGCGGATCTTGCCACTATTTTGGCGGATTTGTATTTATTATATTTTTTTAGAAATTTGTTTGTTAGCCCTCATTGGGAATTTCCCTGCTGCCATGTGGTAGCCCATGACTGGGCCCCGTGGCGACCACTCATTGGACCATGTCACCTTCTTGCACAGTCATTGCCACATCATCTATGCCTAGTCAGCTTGCCACATCACCAGACAGGTGGTTGTATGTTCTGCCACGTGGTTGTACGGATTGTCACATGGCACCTTTTCATTGGTCCATGGATTTTCCCGAAAATTGCAAAAATGAGTGACACGTGGTAGCCTCTGGTGCTACCACGTCACCATGCAAACATCATCCTGACATCAACATGACATATGTCACCCTTTGCATGTGTTAAGTATATTGTATGGACGATGATGTCATTCATACTGGTGTTGACATCAGCAGTACGGATGATGACTTATCCCTGCTAACTGGGCTAGGTTGAACAAAACTTTGATCGCGAATATATTTTGATCAATAACTCCATTTAATGAGTCATTTACGTCGTTGGAAAGCTTGCAATACGCTCTTTGTGATGATGCCAATTTCACTGAGTTTTGAGGACTTTGAATGTTTTCCCTTTCTCTGTCTGTTGAGGCCATTATGAGCTTCCTGAGTTGCTTCTGTGAATTCTGAGTTTATCCTTAGTCTCCTCTAGATCCTTTTTGGATCACGCCTTCCCACTGAGAGATTTTTGGACCACCAAAATCTTTCATCAATCAACAGATAAGTGAGGGAAGATTTCCCTCACCTTGTCCTTCTCAATCCACTTTTCCTTGCTTGGATGTGTGCCCTTCAAGCCCACTCGAAGATAATCAACATCACCCCTGTGTGAATTCCTTGTTCTTTTGTCCAAGATGATGTATTCCTTCAACTCATCCAAGTACTCAGGAGCAAATTCATCAACTGAAGGTATTGAAACTTCCTCACGAATATGTTCATGTTCTCATTGGATGAGGATGCCCGTGAGTGGTATCGATCCTTGCCCCCTACTAGCATCTCCTCCCAGGAGAAGTTTCATGCAACTTTTAATAAGCATTGTTTAAGGTATTATTCCTCTGAGTTAATCTGTCATAACCATTGTAAGGAATGTGACGAACATGATCGAGATATGGCTGTTTCTAATGAAATCTATGAGGATGAAGGCTGCGAGGAGGAAGAAGATGTTTTGGTCGAAGTTATGGAACTGGTAAAATCGCTCACTGCCAAACTAGAAAGGTTGGAATTTGAAGAAAGTGCAGAGTATTTTCCAGTCCTTCAGGCGGATGTCCTTGGAAGATCTACTGAGGATGATAATGAATATTTCACAACTGTAGAGGCCTTGATTTATTCTCCTGAGGTGCTTGTTGCCCCTAGCTTTGATGATTATTCAGATGAAGAGCAACAGAGCCCCACATCACAGTTTTCTGACCAGAGGAGAAACCAACCTGTATATGACAGCTACGAATCATATTCTGAGCTAGATATTCAGGATTTCCACGAACAGACTGCAAATCCTTATCCTCTGTTCGCTAAAGAAAAATATTACGAGGAAATCAAACATCCTGGACATGCAGAAGACACTGAGAAACATGAGGAAGAGCAGAGATTTCCCAAGTTTCCTGTTTATGATGATTATGAATCTGATCCTTGGGAGAGCTATGAAGAAGAAGAGGAGCATCAGAAGGGGCAATTTGTCTCTTGTCTAGATCCTGTCTGTGAGCAACTATCACCCAGGACTAGTCAACCTGCGTCGACCGTTCACCCACCTGTGCCTACCAGAGATATTCAGCCATGTGTGAGCAGATGTGTAGAAGAGAAGGTTGCTTGTAACAAATTTTCTGGAGTTTGTCGCTTGCCCTATGAGCCCGTGGAGGAATACATGGAATTGTATTTCCTTCATGTTTTTAAACTGCCCAGATTTATCCTGGCCTCATCATTAGGAGGAAAGCTGAGAAATGTAACCATTCTACTATCATGGTTGCGTTCTCTGTTATCAATAACAGACAGAGTGAAGGAGCTTCCAGTTAGGAAGTTACTTGAATGGCTATGGTGGAAATTTGCTTTCACCTAGCATTGTGTAAAAATTTATTAGTTTAGGACTGTACATAAATAAGCTCCTTGGAGCATGTGTGTTTATTTTTGTTTTTATTTGTCGACTTTATATTCTTCAGTAGGGTGTTTTTGAGGTTGACTCCATAGCCCAACAGAAGACGAATGGAACTGCAAAAGGAGATCTTAGAGCCTCGTGGGGAGGACTCTATCCCCCATGGAGCCTAATGTTATCACATATTTTTGCAAGGGGATTGTTTTTGTTTGAAGTTGGTCATTGGGTGACCAAATGCGAAAGAAGTGGGCTTAAAAAAAACCCACAATTTTTTTCCATCCAAAGTCGGGGCGCGATTGTGAAAAGGCGTGCACATACCTGGTTGGAGAAAATCCATCAAGAACAGGCTTATTATCAGCTATCGGATCCATCATACAAATCAGATCGACGGTTTGCGGGTATTCGGGATCCAAAAGTTGCTCGAATTTTAGTGCCAGGGCAAAGGCCCGAGATCAAGGGACGAGAAAAGTTTTAATCTGGACTGTTGGATCTAATTTTCACAGTTTCGCAGAATGAAAGGTCAAAGGGCAGAGTCACGAGGACTCGCGAAATGTGAACTCATGAAATGATCTTGACCATCCAAACTGGAGGGGCACGTGGCAACAGATAAGCAAAATTGCGATTTCGCAAGTCAAAGGTTTCAGCATGGAGCAAGGCGCAAGTTCTCGAAATGCAAAATTGCGAAGTGCCTAGGAGTTGGGCCCGTAATCACACCCCGAGGCCACATAGGAGGTGGGCCCAAGAAAAAAGGGTAAGCACCCATCGCATGATTGGTGACCCAGGTTTTCAAGGAAGCAATCGTGGCCGTTGGATGCATAGCAGATATGACCGTAGATCGGAATAGGGCCATTTTGAAATATTGGGAGATTGTAGTCATGCGATGTGAAAACCCCCGAAACGTGAAATTGCGATGCGCTCAGGAATTGGGCCCATGGTCATAGCCCGAGGTCATATGGAAAACGGGTCTAGGAGGAAAGGTTGGCGCCCATAGTGTAGAGCTGACCAAGGTGGAGTTTCGAGGAAGAAATCACAGTCGTCATATGCAAAGCAGATCCAACCGTCCATCTGAGTCAGTCGATTACACGATATCGGGTATCGGGAGATTGTAGTCAAGTGATGTGAGGGCCCCCGAAACACGAAATTGCGATGCACCCAAGAGTTGGGCCCATGGTCATGGCCCGAGGTCACATGCAGGAAAAATGAGGTGAAGGAGAAGTTGGCACCAAGAGCTTTGGGAGCGCGAAGGAAAGAGTGCGAATTTCATGAGACCTGCACCAAAAGCCTAAGATTCTTGTGTGAGTTAAAGAGTGAGACCATCATGGTTTCAAGATCATCGGGTGAGCTTAACAAGTCCACCAACAACGCACAACAGTCCCTGGGCATTTAGCCTTGTTGCGATCCCGAGAAGGAGCAATAATTGAAAGTAGTTAATGGAAGGCAAGTCGGGTGGTTGAAACCTCGACTCACTCAGTAATTAGAAGTATGGAGGACCCGACCATGGGGACTGAACCGTCAGCCCGTGGTACCCCTGTGGGAAGATTTTCCTGCAAAGCCCAGACTGATCTGAGTTCACGTCTAATAGAAGAATGCCCTCACAGTTTGACAGAGTGGGCACCGTCTGGAAGCTTTGAATGCAGGGTCCTGATCACGCTCCTGGTGGTTCCAACTGTTAGAAAAACAGGACCACGGAGCAATAAAATAAAACAAATGCAGAAAAAAAACATAGAAGACACACAATACAAGAGAGACACAGATTTACGTGGTTCACCCAGTGTGGGCTACGTCCACGGAAATTGCCAGGTCCTTGCTTATTATTATCTAGCAAATGAAGATATACAACCTACAATAAACTCAGCTGCCAACTTCCTCTTCTTTCTCTCACAGTCCTCCTCTCTCAGAATACAATATTGCCATCAACCATAGCCACCAATACATTTCCCTCATAGTAGGGTTTAAAAGCTATGGAAAAAACCCTAACATAATCTACCATTAGATCTGCGACCTTACCGTGATAGTCCAGATTTAATGAAATTACAATATACTTTTACAAAGGAAATTTTTGCTTCGGGGGCTTTGCCCCCAGAAGCTACTCAGGGGACCTTTGTGAACCTACCCCAAGGCCCGCTCCCTGATTCCCAGGTCGGAGGGACCGCCCCAGACTGAGGGGTACCCCCACCTATCACTCCCCCACATGGAAGGTGTCCCCACCTATGCACTCCCCCCACATGGAAGAGTGTACATACTTCTAGGGTGTAAATACTTCATGGGGTATAAACACGGCTGAAAGAAAGGACCTCTGAATCAAGAAGATAATTAGGCTCCACAACCAATACCAACAATTCTGAGTATATGTATGCAGTTTTGATATTTATATAGGGTGGTCAAAGGTAGAGAAAAGCTCCCGTATTGTAAAGTTTTAATGAAACTTCTGGTTCTTTGTTTATGCGTTGTAATATGAGATTTCTTGTTCAATGACAGTTAGCTTCCTTGCTCCCTCTTGTTTTCCTCCGACACTGAAAGAGTTCATGTTTGAATGATTCAAGTGAATTATTGTGACTGTATTATGATGAATGTTTGATTATTGTGTTGTTATAATTCCTTTCAGTTTCTTTGAGATTTGAATTCAAGAAGCTCTTGTGTTTAAGTTTTTCCTCCTGGGCTACTGGAAGACCCGATGTCCACGACATACCTCTACATTTTTTTCACCAAAGTCTTCCTCCTACTTACCCTTACTACAACCTACTGACTGAAGTTGAACCAAGACCTCACTTGCTTGTGCATATCAGTCCAGTTTTTTGAGTTAAGATGATATTTTCTTGAGACTGCACCCATTTGACCCTTTTATAACCAACCTGTGACATAAAACTCTGATGGGTACTGGGCTTACCTTCGACGCAATCCAGAGGTGACATATGGTGCTAACACTCTCTATTGAATGAAAAATTCTAATTGAAAATGGTAACATGACTTGAAATTAGAAATGTTTTATTAATAAAGTCTATCAATCTTCGTATTGGTTTACTGACTGAGAAATTATTAAAAATCTAATGGAATTTATTATCTGGCGATTCACAATCTTTATTCAAATCGTTAACTTTAGGCAATCATAAATGTCATTAATACTTCGACGGTTCAGAGATTTTGAATGTGACAAGTCTTCAGAACTTCAGAGCTCTGGAGCTCCGGGAGTTCATTTGTTTAAAAGTGTGGTTCGTACTTTGGCGGTTCAACATTCGAGAGTTTTGGATATAGCACGAGATAAATCTCCCGAAGACCAAAATTGTGGAGCAATTAATTATTACTTAATCATGATTAATTAAAGTTATTAAATGTTTTATTATCTATTTTAAATACTTTACTTTTTTGTGATATCCAATACTTCGACATTTTGACATTTCGACAGTTGTGAACCCAATCTTTGTTTAAACTCCTGAAGCGCAAAGCTCTGAAGTGACCGTTAAAGGCT
The DNA here is from genome assembly GCA_010110895.2 of Picea sitchensis. NCBI lineage: Eukaryota > Viridiplantae > Streptophyta > Pinopsida > Pinales > Pinaceae > Picea > Picea sitchensis. The sequence goes on along the minus strand of SNQJ01S0034071.1, from coordinate 35,685 downwards.
TTCTTTTAAAATTCAGGCGGCTTTTACATTTCAGATATCACAAGAACCGTTTGATCAACTTAGTGCAACTCATCGACGAGTGATATTGTAAGCTCCTTATTAATATATAACGCCCAAGGATTTATTTAATTAAAAGGCAATTTCCTAAGTTTGTTTTGGTGAAATTTTATTCCTAAGAGGCAAAATCAAAAGAATAAAAGTTCAAAATTCTAAGTGTTCTAACATAGGCTCCAAATGGGGATTGTGGCTCCCTGTGAGGCACGAAAGAACAATAGACCAGGTGCCTTTATTGGGTAAATGGAGTCATTATTTCTTTTTGAAAAACACTTTCTCATTTTATTTAAGAATTAATCATACATAGAAAAAATGAACTCATCCAAATCCAAAATCTTTAAAGCACACTTCATGATTGATCTCAAGTTAGGCTATTAAATATTTCCGTTTCTTAAAATTGATTTCGGAATTATTTAAGATAATCAAAATAATTTTAACTAAAATATCAGGCTTCGACCAACTTTGTTCGCTTCAAGGTTAAGCAGATGAAACATATTTATTTAGGGAATCCCTAGTTGGTTCAGGATGTAAATTTCATTGGAAAAAGAACTAGATAATAGAGTATGATATATAGATATGTATGACAATCTTACATATATCATAGATATTTCTTCACTGCCAGTGAGCCTGTTCAATACCCCGGTGAAGTTATCTATTTCTCCCATTGAATTTCCTTTCACCACTTCAATTAACGAATTTGCATTTCGCTAAGATGAGGGAAATCAATGTATGAATTTCCTTTCATAATCTCTTTTAGACAAGATGGGGGCAATCAATTTGTATGTAACATACAAAGGATGCTATCTGTTTAAAATCTTTTAAAATGAAAAAGAAGGTTTGCCTACAATTTTAAGAATACTTTGAAGCTAATTTTCTTCCAATTTTCAGTACACCTTCACCTATAGGATAATTTTTTTGGGGAATTTCAATCATTTCAGGGATAAACCTTGAGCGAGTTTGTCAGTTTTAAAATCTGGTGTCAGAGCTAAAATTATCAGGATTAGCCAAGACATACTTTTTCAATTAAAATCAAAGGAACATAAAGATTTTCGCCTAATCTTGTTTTGAAAATATGATTTTGAGTTTTCAGAGTCAGGCTAAGTCTCTTTATTTCTATGAAGACTAAAAGGATGAGAAAGGAGAAAGAAAATTTGAAGTGGAAAGAACTTGGGGAAAGGAAAAAATAACCAAATCAAGGATTCAAAGGATTTGAATAAAAAATGTCCTAATCCCACACAAGTTTGTGTATTAAGTTTAGAGTTCTTTCGAGTTTATTTATTATTATTATTATTATTTTTTTATATCAGAGATGGCTTTAGAATTTATCAACATGACACTCCAAGTTATATTTTTCTACATCTCCAATTTTTAGATCAGGTGATAACATCATCATGAGAAAAACTTAGCATTTATTTCAATCAATTTTGAAATTTTATTCGGACTATAAAGAAGAATAGAAACTCGTACCTTATTTTCCTTTTGAATTTTCAGCGAGGCAGATTATTTATTTATCCCCTGTTTTTAGAGAAATCAAAACGATGAAAAGACAAGTGTCGAGTTTTCCTTGAGCCTCATCTCCTGTTCAACAAAATCTATTCTACAAAAGGAATGAAATACAAGATATTAGATAATCCTGTAGAATAGAGATGATACATGATGAAGATGCTTTCCATTTCAGCTGTCCTAAAAAATATTTTAATATATTTTCTGTATTACCTTGATTAGCTACCGAATGAATTTTATTTTACAATGCATTTTTTTTTTCTAAATTTATTTTCAAAATGAAGTCAAGGGATCATAATTTTATTGAAAATATTTACAACAATTAATCAAATCACTCAGATAATTTTCAAAAAGAAAGAAAAATGGAAAATTAAAATTGCCAATGTCAATCCAATCCGATATATACAATGGAAATCTAAAAAGTAACTACTGCATGAAATGTTTTAAATAAGGCCCATTGATAGGGGCCTCAAGAATCTCTCCATTAAGATTTTCGAGCGAGGGTGAGTTTTTTCCCTTAGCAGCTGCAATTTTGAAGGGTCTGAACCAGAGATGATCAAATTTCCCATGCTTCCCTACATATTCCTTTCTAGCTTCCCATTTTAATACTAAATCGTCGGGAAGAAAATCCATGTCTTTAGCTTTATTATCAAAAAGATCTTTCATGCTATCCTGGTATTTTTGGAGCTTATCATCCACTTCTACTTTGTTTTGTTGTACTTTGATGATTTGATTTATTCTTCTCGTAATATCGTTCGACTCTTCATTTGCATCCTACCAGAGTTTCATCACAGGAAGAGTGAGATTAATAGGAAGAATAACATCAATACCATAAACTAATTGGAATGGAGACATACCTATAGATTTTTTGGTGCCAATTTTGTTTGTCGATAAGGCATATTTTAAGTGTATATGCCCAATTTTTTTGTTTTCTGTCAAAACCTTCTTGAATATCATCATCAAAATATTATTAGATGATTCTTCCAACCCATTTCCCTGAGGATAGTAGGCTGTAGAATGACCTAAAATAATATTGTATTTTTGACAAAAAATGATCATTGCAATAGATTTAAAAGTTTGAGCATTATTAATAACTATTTTCCTAGGACAACCAAATCTTTCTAAGATGTTTTCTTCCAAAAAGTTTATCATTACTGAATCTGTAGCATTTCGAGTTGGGATGGCTTCAACCCATTTCGTAAGATAATCAGTAGCGGTCAAAGTCCATCTGTGTTGAGCACTCGATTGTGGATGAATTTCTCCAATGAAATCTAAACCCCATTGTTAGAAAGGAGCTTCAAATTTTAATGGAATTAAAGGTAAGGCGGGAATATTTTGCTTACCAACAAACAATTGGCATGAATTACAAGCTCTGACCCTTGCATTTACATCAGTGAATAATTTTGGCCAATAATATCCTGCCCTTAAAATTTTATAAGCTGTTTCTCTCCAGGAATGATGTCCTCCGCATACTCCTTCATGAAACTCGTCAATGCCACCTTATGTTTTAGATTCTATAAGGAAATATAACAGGAAACCCAGAGGATCTTTCCAGTATAACTTTCCATCAATAATGCAATACTTAATTGCATGTAAATTTAAAGTTCTTGCCTTAGAAGGAGTTATATCATTCATAGATTTAAGAGTAAGGAGATATGAAACAATGTCACTATACCAAGATGAGGAGGAAAACTTATCTTCAATCTGAATAATAGGCGCTTGATCATCAATTTCCTCTCTATATAAAAGAGAATCATGAGACTCGAAGTTATTTATTCCAAGATCTCTGAAATTTGATTCAACTAACAACCTTGCCATACCTTAACCTTTCACTAGTTTGGTTGGTTTAACTTCTAAATCAAACTCTTGAATTTTAGCCAACCATTTACATCTTCTTCCATCATTCTCTGGTTGAACCAAAATATCTTTAATTGCATTTGTTGGTACATAAGCAATTATTTTTTAGTGCAAGACATATGTTCAGAAAGTTTTGAGAGCCTTCACCATCTCATAAGCTTGTTTTTCAAGAATGTCATATCTTAGCTCTGCATCTCTGAGGATTTTGCTAAAAAAGGCTACCGGTTGTTCGAATTCCTCTTCGTTTTTCTGAAGGAGCACTGCTGCAATGGTATATTCAGATGCAAAGGAGAAGATTAATAACTCTTTTGTATAGTCATGACTTACCAATACTGGCGCTTCTCCTATGGATTTCTTAACACGTTAGAAGGATGCTTTTGCTTCTGCAGTCCATTTTACTTCGCTGTCCTTTTTAGCATATTTGTAATCAATTTAATTATTTCAGCAAAATTAGGAATAAATCTCCTCAAAAAATTGATTTTTCCTAAAAAAGATTGAATCTCTTTTCTATTTCTAGGAATATTAATTAGATCAATAGCTTCAACTCGTTTAGGATCAACCTTAATTCCATCTTTTGAAACTATATGACTTAAAAGTTTACCTTCCTGCATGGAAAAGTGTGAATTTTTTGGGTTTAGAGACAAACAAAATTTTCTGCATTTGTCGAAAGTTTTTCTTAGGTGCACCAAATGTTCTGCATCAGAGTTAGAAAAAATTGTCAGATCATCTAGATAAATGACAACAAACTTATCTCTCTTAGCAACGAATGCGAAGTCCATTTCTATTTGGAAAGTTTCTCCTGCATTCATTAAACCAAAAGGCATTTTATCGTACATAAAAGTTCCCCATGGAGTAGTAAATGCAATATTTTCTCTATCATCTTCATGAACAACAATCTGATTGTATCTTGAGAAACCATCGATCATAGAAATTATGTTAGCCCCTAACACATTCTCTAAAACATGAACCATTTTTGGGAGGGGGTAGTTATCTTTAAGAGAAGACTGATTTAGGTTCCTAAAATCAACACAAAGTCTTATCTCTCCGTTCTTCTTCCTAACAGGCACCAAATTAGCCACCCATTTAAAGTATCTTAGGGGAGCAATGATTTTTGCATCAAGGAGTTTTTTAACCTCTTTTTCTATTACTGGCAGAAGGATTGGGTTTATCTGTCTAAGATTTTGCTTGAAAGGATTAATACCATGTTTTAAGGGAATATTATTCTCAATAACATAAGTATCATAGGTTTTTAAATCTTTAGAAGACCATGCAAAAACATCTTTATATTATTTAAGTAACTCAACATATTTACTCTTTATTTGAGTCGGAAGATATTTAGATATTTTTACCATCTTGGGATTTTCATTTGTTCCTACGTTACAATCTTCAACTTCTTCAGGTTGAGGTCACAAAGTAGAATTTAAAGGTATATCGTCTTGGTCAAAAAACCTTTCTAGAGGGATAATACCTCTGGGAATTTGATTATTTCTAAGTAAGAGCATTCGATGATTTGCAATTTTATCTTGGAACTTTTCTGGGTTTTCTCCTTCTTGCATAATCCAAGCAGGATCATTCTGATTTTCTTGATCAATGTGGGTCTCAAAAAACTCATCTACTATTTCTAGAAACTGCTTGATTTGTTCATCATCTTCAAATACTTGTTAGTGTTGAACATTGTTTGGAATTCAAGGTTTATGTCTCATCTCAATATGATACTTCAACTTCAAAACAATAGGTGGTACAAAAGTTGCAACAACTTTTGCTACGGAGTCAACTTATTGATTATGCATTCTGGGAATAGAGTGGATGTTAAAAGACCAGAAGAAATTATCTATGAGATCCCAGGCACAATTTCTATAAGACCTCAATCTCGGATGCTTATCTTGGTATTGTTGTTTTATTTGTTTTACAATTAGCTCAACATCACCATAAACTATCAAATGTTTGATTTTTAGTTTTCTTGCAGCTTCTAATCCTAAAACTAAAGCTTCATATTCACACACATTATTGGCATAATGAATATCCCATTGTAAGCATAATCAATATCCCATTGTAATCTATAAGAAAAAGGAATGTAATACTCATCACCTAGTGCCACAAATAAAACTCCAGCTCATGCTCCTTCACAAGATGAAGCACCTTCAAAGAACATTTTCCACATCTTGTCTCTAAAATTTATATTTTTCTTTGAACATTCTATTTTTTGATTTTCTTCTTCTATACATTCTTCAAAATCATCATCTATGGATAATATACAATTGCCTATATCTTGATCAACAACATAGACTGAATAATTATTAGGGTTTTGGGGATCACTTACAGTATAAGCCAGTCTAGTTTCTCTGTACAATCGAGTAAACTGTCCACCAAAAATTGGAATTGTAGCATACGTCATGTCTAACTGGACCGATCCTCTTAACTTAGAACCCCAAGATCTTGATAAAATCATTCCATACTTGGCAAGAACGTCAAAAACAACCACATCCATAAGAATAATTTTCACAAGAACCTGAGCAAGATTTACAACTAAATATTTAATCATACCCAGACACTTAACCTTTCTAGAATCAAAAGAGTATAGATCTTGATAAGGTTTGGTAATTTGAAGGCCCAATTTTTCCATGATAATCTTAGGCATCAAATTATGCGAAGCTCCTGAGTCTAACATGAAATTGTGTAGTAAATGATCATGCAAAGTCAGTGTAATATAGAAAGGAGCAACAAAATCTTTACTATTTTCAATGTGTGGTTCAAACATGATTGCAGGTTTTTCATCCTACAAGTTGATAACATCGGCTTGACATTCAACATCAGAAAAATTTATTTCTTTTGCGATTTGCTTTTTGTAGATCATATTTCTAGCAAGTTCAACCAGGGGCATTGGAATTTTAATTTTATTTAGTTCGTTTTCTAGATTGAAAGTCTTAATTGATTTTTCAATTTCCTTGGTCTAAACTTCATCTTCTTTATTTTCTGGCTTCTTAGTCTGTACTTATTTTGTTTCAACTTGCTTTGCTCGAGCAACTTGTGTTTTAGTTGATGGTTTTGTAACTACTGCCTCATTCGCTTTATTTCGAGATAAAATATTTTTTGGTGGAGTATTTATAGAACTTTTTTCTCTTGGCGTCAAATCATATTTATGTTGGAGCTCAACCATTATTGAATCAATGAGACCTTTGTATGTAGAATCTCCCAAATTGTTTATATTTTCATCATCATTGAATAGAGATTCCATATCCAAGGATTTCTCATAATCCTGTTTGGTTAGGTGAGGCTCAAGATCATCATCACTGAGGTTTTTTAGATCTTCATCTAATTCTTCATAATCTTCCGCCTCATCTCCCTCTATGAGATTCTCAGTTTTAAAAGGAGCTTGAATATTCTGTTCCTCATTTTTTATTTGCCTTTGTTGTATTTGAGGATTTATGTTAGGATTTCTCCTGAATTGATTTCTAACATATGGATCAGGTTTTTATTTTTCCATTTCTATCCTAGAAATTTTATTTGATAAGTATTTAATAATTTTTTCCATCTCATCCATTTTTTCCTCTGAAGAAATTTTTCCAGATCCAGAGGGCCTTGCTTGTTCTTTAAAACACCTCGGTTCTCTTGTTCCCATATCAACTTTAGTTTTCAAATTTCTAGATGCCATCATATTGGATTCAATCTCTATAATATCATCTTGCATCCCTGCTAAAGTAGTGGATATTCTTTCTCTCAAAAGTAGAGCGAAATCATAATCAAAATCCCCTGCAAAAGTGACTTTTGTAGCTGGCTGAGAAGGTTTAACTTCAGTCAGGATCTTGTGATAAAGTTTATTAAATATTTGAATAAAATCTAGGAATGTTTAAGATGTTTTCTTTCTCAAGGCTTCGAATTCGGATAAGTAATATAGATGGTCTTTTTTCTTACCCCATTTCCTTAAGAAGGAAGTTTCTAGATCATTATATGATGGTATAGATTCCACTGGAATTCCTCTGAACCAAGCTCTTACCTGTCCTTCAAAAGTTTGTACTAAAAGTCTCATGTAAACATCTTCGTGCTCAATACCAAGGATATAAACTAATTGGTCAAAAAAGACTATATGCTATATTGCTATCAAATCCCCTTCACCTGTGAATTTAGGGAGGCTCTTCATGCAATTTTCAGGTAAATCATGTAGGATAGCAGGAAGAGCTAAGGGATTGTTGGTTTTTACTTACTTATTCTTCTTTCTTGACCATCTGAGTTATTGACCCAGGGTTCATGTATTTTGGGTTCCCAACAAAGCCTCTAAAACTATCGGCCCTCTTGGTAAACCGGAAAGCAACACAATACACCGGATGCACTGAGCAGTCTCACCCTAGATAGCTTTAAATGGGTGGCTGTAAGACTCATGTGTTTACAGCCTAGGATTGAGTATGAGATAGGGGTTTATTATTTAGAGCTATGTACTATGAATTATGATTGAAATTTACTATTATTCACGGTTATGCATTTATCTTTCACCGTTTGTTTCCCGAACAGTTCAATCATATTCCATAACAATGTATTAACTCATTCATTAAGCATAACAACTAACTGCTGAAAGAAAGTAAAGACATGCATGAATTCATCACATCACATAGATATTACCATGGTTCACCACCTCCTGGGATACATCCACAAAGATTTGTCTCTTGGCTCTTTTATTATGGCAGTTCTGCATTTCCAGCACCTCATGCTTACAATTATCCTTAGATGGGTAAGATCTATATGAGGCAAACTAGATCGCATTAGGATCCACAGCTTGCGATCTAATCCTCAGAACTTCCTTCTCTCCTATGTTCTTAGCTCAACAACTTACAAAAATGGTTCATAACAGTATTACATAACGCATCAACTCGTACATAACTATGACGGAATAATACAAGAAAACCCGAACCAATACAAAAAGCGACCCAATACCAAAAAATGTCGTCATATGATACCTACATATCTATATTTATATCTGTCAGGCTCTTCATCCATTTACAATGTATTACCAAAACCCTAGCCCTACCGACATTAGGTCTTCCTCCCATGCGCACGTGTTTTTCTTCCTCCTGCTGTCACGTTCCTTGTGCACACTTTCTTGCATGCACGCGTGCTGTTCTTTCTCTAGTTGTTACTTCGGTTTTTGCACACTTTCTTTCCCCATGATCGTCCTTCTTTCCACTTCGGTCTAGTGCCAACAAGCCCCCAACACTGACATGTGACTCATCCCGAGTCACCTAGTCCTTCTGAGCTTCCTTGATCTCCGTGGTGATTGTCTGGAACTTTTCCTTGAGCTCAACTTCTTTTGTCAGTGCTTGCGCAGTCTTCTCCTTGATGGTGTCCACTATCTGAATTGCCACTTCGTCGCTCAGAAATCCTGCACATTCTTCTTGGGTCTATGCTATTTGTGTTTTATCTCCTTCCTCTTGTGCAAGTACTTCCGCTACCCGTTCCTGTAATGGCTCTATTTGAGCCCGACGCTCCTGTTTTTGCGTTTGCACAGTGATAAGTTCCGCCTGCATATTCTTAATATCTTGCATCCCTTTGACTTGTTCTAGGATTGGTATGGTCTTTTGCCTCTGCTTGAGCTCTTGGATCGCTGCATTGATCCTTTCCTCTTCCTTGTACCAGCATTGGACCTGCGGGTCCTCCTCCAACCTTGTCCAAAGTTGCGCTACTTTATCGAACAATTCATCTGTTGTGCTAACCTATTGCTCTATCTCCTATAGCTGTGCTGTTGCTTCCTGCTTCCTTTGCTCCTTCACTACTGGTGGAGTGGTGGGTATGAGATGCTCTCGGAGACCCTTGATCTCCTTCTGATACTGATCAATTTCCTACGCAATCTAGTCGATCTTTTCGGCTACTGGGAGTTCATTTATTTGCGCGGTGCTTGGGAGTTTCTCTAAAATTCCTCTCACTCTTCATTCCAGTTCGTTCCTACGTTCTTTTTCCTCCTGAGTTTCAAACTTGGCCTGCTCACAAACTTTTTCCAGTGCCTCCTGCTTCTTTGTTGCTTGTTGTAGCTCGACTAAGTTTTTATGTGCACGAGACTGTACCTCATGGTCTACGCTAACCTACAATTTGTGTAGTTCCCTTGATGGCATCCACATCAAGACCAATTGGATGTGGTCTAAATCCTTTAGGGGTGTCTACCCCACGATTTCATCCATTCAAAACATGCTAGGTTTGATGTAGATCGTTGCGTTTGCGTGTGGCATGGAGTGGAATAGGTCTCATTCTTCTACCTACACTCTTTCTTTGGTATGTAGTGCTGATGGCTCTATGCCTCTGCTGTTGCTTGCTATTTGTACTTCCCTGAATTTCTTGAGGAATTGTCCTATTTCTACTAGCTCTTTTTGCAGTTTATCCCTGTGATGTGTTGCATGATCGAAGTCTTATGCTAGGAAATCTTGGACCATTCTGGTGATCATTTCCTCATCATCCTTCGTGATCGTATAGTATGGCGATGCTCATTGCACCTTTGATTTCTTACACACACCTCCTTTCTGCGCGACTGGTCTCTTATTTCCTCTTGGTTCCTGTGTGATGGGATTTGGGGCGGTCTCGTACACTCTCTCAGCCTATTTCTGCTGTCTGTTGGTCGACTATGTATTCTCTTTCTTCCCCTTCTGGGTCCCTGTCTTCTTTGACCCTTCGTCTGCCTGAGTCAGATTGCTTTGGCCCGTCCTTAGTTTCTTGGGCACTGGGATTTCTGGAGGCTGCGTTTCCGCCTGTGCTGCTTCTCCTTCTATTGTTCTTTCTGGTACTTCCCGGGTAATGGCTGGGATCCTCCATTCATCAGGCCATTCACTGATGACCATGTCGATATCACCCTCTGTGATGCAGTAGCACATCTGTAGCCACTGTTTATCTGGATCCTTCCTTGGTTGTATCCACATTGTTTTTCGTGTGGCTCGAAAATTGGTGATGTCCGCATATCATGCGATAGCCTCTGGTGTTATTCTCCATGATCATATGATAGCTTCTTATATGTCCCGTAAGTATGATTCTAATATGATTCCATTCTCCCTCTTATTCTTGGCCTGTGTCCCATATTTCAGTAATAAGTATCTTGCTCCTGCTAGCTGTGGTCTGGTATAAAAAATTACATACCCTGGTTCTCTCCATCCCATGAAGGCTATTAGGGTGATCAACCATGAGTAATGGAACTCTGTGCCTAGGTCCAACGAATCCTTGTAGTCCTCTTGAAACAATTTCAATAAATATGGTGCCCAACTCATTGAGGTGCCTTCTATGCACTAGGCTGCAACTGCAATGAATCTAGCTGGTGCTTCATCTTTGCAGAATTTTCTTAGCAATTTGTAGGCTAATATATTTGCGCCCAATTGTGTAGCTGCATTGTTGATTTGTTTGATCATGATTCCCCTTGTTCCCCTGGAAGTGCCATATTTCTTATTCATTTCTTCTGCCAACGCTTTCTCCTTGGATTTGTCATTCAAAATCAATGCGAGATCCATACCCTGGATTGGTAACCCTTTTATTTGCGCAATAAGATCAATAGTTATGGGGATGATTTTGTCCAGCCATATATTCCCTCCATGTGTGATTGCTAACAACTGCTTGATGCATGCTGTCATGTACTGGCCTCTGCCAAAATGTGGTAGGTGCAACAAACCTAAGATTCTTGTTCTCTCTAGCCCAGCTGCCTACTGGTGTGGTTGGTTGATTGGTTCTCCAAATTGGGTTGTGCCTATGGTCTGCATAAAGACCCTCTGCGCAAGTTCTGAGAACTTGGTTTCGTCTGATACGTCATGGTATGAATATTTTAGCTTCCCGACATGACGCAGTAGCTCCAGTTCTACCTGTACTCCACCTGGTATGCGGGGTAGAACAATTTCTGATGCAGGTTTCTTATGGTATGAGATCAATATCTATACTTTGTCTTCCTACTATGGTGGCTGGTTCGAAGTTCCAACAACTTTTGGTTGTTCCCCTGTAAGCCATTCTGGCCAAGACGAGGCATCTGCAGCGGTCTCCCCTGGTGGTTGTCTTGAGATGGTCATTTGAGACTCGTCTGGTTGCACTGCTGCTTCCAGATTCAATGCCATTCCGTTAACTTATAGGGTTGTTTCGGTGCTTTTTGGTTGCACTTCCTTTTGGGTTTCCACTTCCTTGTTCTGAGGCTCTTGCGCCACTGCTGGCATATCCACTTTCATGGACTCTTCTTGTGGCTACTGAATCTCTTCCAGCATCAGTGTAGAGTTCACCAGTATCATCTCTGGAGATGGGATCTCGTTGATGTCGACGATCTCCAGCTGCTGCCTTTCATTTTCTTCCAGCGGTCCTCATGACCTAGTTTGAACCCTGGTAGGTATGGCTGTCTAGCCTGCTTCTCCTAGCTTCAGTGGTGCCATAGTGGTGACTGTCGAACGTTCGATGATTTCGAATAACTTCGGTGAACTCTGTGGTCTCTCTCTATTCTTTCTGGCTGCTATTACTCGCTCTCTGTGCTCCTTTCAAGAATATAATAGTTGCTCTCGTGCTCGCGTGTTGTATGGGCTTGTCACGAAGCTTGTCGAGGACACTTCCTCCATTATGCATTTAATGCACCATAACTGTGGGTTCAATGTATTTGTGGCGGTTCCATACTTTCCATTACACTTGCTTTGCCATCTCCAGTTGGCGCGTTTAATGTGATGTCCCATCAGTCCTTGCTGTGCTTTAATTCCGCTTAGTGTTGTCTTGTCAGCCTGCTTTCGTCGACTTTCCTTTTCCCACTTGTTTCCATTTCTATATGACCGTTGTCCTTGCCTTTGCCAAATTTGTGTTTAAAACTTTATGTGGCCCTTCTATCTCTGGCATGTTGCGTTCTTT
>SNQJ01S0034070.1:59479-73820 GCA_010110895.2 Picea sitchensis | reverse complement strand
TTTCATTTTGAATCATCTTGTACTTGAACATTTAAGTGGGGTAAAAGGAGGTTGCCCCCTCGAAGAGGCTTATTATCTGAAATTATCTCTTTTTCAAGGCGTTGAGTGCTTTTTCTGAGAATTTTCTATGCTATATTGATATTTGGTTCTTAACACTCTCTCATCCCTTCAAATCTAGTACAGTTGCTACCTCATTCATGGAGACAGTTCAAAAGCTGGATGGAAGCCCAAAGATTATTGTAAGTGACAGAGATCCCATCTTCACTGGACATTTTTGGACAGAATCATTTTATTGTTTGGGTACTCAATTGGCTCATAGCTCATCCTATCATCCTCAATCTGATGGACAAACCGAGATAGTGAAAAAATGTCTGGAAGGCTACCTTTACTTCTTTGTCTTCGATAAACAAACACAATGGTCCAAATGGTTACCCTTGGCAGAATGGTGGTATAACACTTCCTTTCATATTGAAACAAAAATGACACCATTTATGGAACTCTATGGATACCACCCTCCTTCCATCACTTCTTCTCTAAAATAAAAATCTAAGGTTCAAGCAGTGGAAGATCACATCGAGCATTAAAAACAAGTTCTCCAAATATTAAAGAACAACCTAACCATGGCACAAAATCGCATGAAAAAACAAGCAGATCAACATCGTAGTGAAAGAAGTTTTGAAGTAGGGGATTGGGTGTTTTTAAGGCTACAACCATACAAACAGATGTCCCTCAAGTAAGCCAAGTTGTAAAAGATTGGTACTATGGCATACAAATTGGAGTTGCATGCATCTTCATGATTACACCCAGTTTTCCATGTTTCATTCTTAAAGAAGGTTATAGGTGACAATATCCCAGTTCAAACTATATTATCAGAACTTGGCGAGGAAGGAAAAATCATATTGGAGCCTAAAGCCATCACTAACACAAGAATTTTCCAGTTGAGGAATAGATCCATTTCAGAGTATCTCATTAAATGGAGGAAACTACCGGATGAAGATTCCAGTTGGGAAGATGAGTCTTTTATATAGAAGCATCCAGAGTTACTCAAGCGTTGCGGGAAACACTTGTTCAAGGGGAGGGGCATGTCAAGCCCTAAATAGTGGCTCATTTCCCCTTAATTACATTAGTAATGTTATTTTATTTATGTCAGCTTTAGTATATTAGTTGTAATTATACCTCCTAGTCTCCTATATATACCAAGGAGACATTTTTATTTGGAATCATCTTGTAATTGAACATTTATGTGGGCATAAGGAGGTTGCCCCCTCGAAGAGGCTTATTATCTGAATTTCTCTCTTTTTCAAGGCATTGAGTACTTATTCTGAGGTTTTTCTATGCTATATTGATATTTGGTTCCTAACAATTTCCTTTATTTCAATTTTTCACTTTGTCTTGATGCATGTGAATCATCTAACTCTTACTAGTTCAAAGCTCACATTTCCTCCTTCCATGGATCACTCTACATAATGGCTCTATAAGATGCTTATGTTAGCTTAAATAGATTGAACAATAAGATAACAAAAATTTAGTTTTTATTAATTCAAACAATGATGGCATCCTCCATAAACTCACAAATCAACCATATCCTTCCCAAAAGATTGAAAAGTACTCAAATCCTTACTAATCACATATTTTCCAGTTCCATTTACTACTAGATTATTGCAATTATTAAAACACATAATGGTATTAACTAAATCTGAATGAAAACATGATGTAACCCACTTGATTGTTGAATCGACCCCTAGTACTTTATCTATTTAACCCCTATATCCATAAATTCCAATTTTATGACTTAGTTCGGGTCTTAAATGCACATTGTTTCTAATTATAGACCCATGGATTCTGATATGACTACAATATTTCCTATTTATGACCTCAAAGTGGTATCACTATGCCACAAGTAAAATACTTGGAACAACCCGTAGGTTTTGTCATGAAACAACCCAAAGACCTTCTCTTGACGTAATCAAAATACTCTTTCTTGTCACAATCAAGAAAAATTTTTATTGACACAACCCTAGGACCTGATAACCTTTAAATGAGAAGTCGCCCCCAACCACAAAGTTGGTGCCTATCCTGCAAGAACCATTCAAAGAAAAATTAAACCTTAAACTGATTAAAAGAATCTAAACTCTAACCTCACTCTATCAACTAAAGACCGCTTAATTGTTGGGTTAACACTTCTTCTACTTATGTGACTAGATTGACTAGCTCATTCATGAGATTAATAGTGATTGAATTGACTAATAAATGAAAACAAAAAATATTGTACAAATATCCTTTCCATCAGAAGCGCAAGACCTCCAGAACTTTTTAGGAGCATTACAACTTAGTTTTGAGGAGGAAAGAATGGTTTCAAGCAGGCTCTATTCACCCATCCATCTCAAAGTTCCCCATCCGATTACACTAATTTTACTTCTTTTGAATCCTGGATTGTCATAACCAGGAATGGTCCCAACCAATGCATCTATCACTTACCAGGGTGTTTTAGGCAATTTATATTGTAAAGAAGTACCAAGTCATCTATCTTGAAGCTCTTGTATTTTATATGGTGATCATGTCATGCCCCCTGCCTTGATTTATTGACTTCTAGTGGTACCACACTAAAAATTGGTCCTCCTCAAGTTCCATTAGTTTCGCAAGTAATCTTTGGACCAACTATTCCTCTTTCATCTTAGTTTCTTATGTAATGAACAAACTTGGTGTGAGGAACTATGTTGGCATGAATGCTTCCCTACCATAGAACCAATTGAAGGGAGCATGTTTTTTAAGTTTCTTAGTCATCATCCAATATTCCCAGAGCACTGCAGGTATCCTTTCATCCCAATCATTGTGATTTACAACATAGACCTTCGTCAATCCTCATTCCAGTATTTTAATGAAGGATTTTACAATCCCATTAGCTTGCAGATTGTAGGGGCTACTAGTGTGGTGATGCACCATAAAATATTTCATTAGAGCCTTAATTTTATTTCTCATCAAGTGCTTACTCTGATCACTTGTAAATATCCTAGGACACCCAAACCTGGATATTATATTCTTGAAGATGAACCTTGCAGCTATTTTGGTTATGCAATCCTGAGTTGGTGTTTCCTTTGACCATTTGGTAAGGTAGTCACTAGTGGTGCTGATGTATCAGGCTCTTGAATATATCACAAGGTTTTTGGGCTTGATAAAATCCATCACCCATTTCTAAAATGATTGTAGCATGACCACTAAGTGCAATGGAAGTTCATCCCATCTGGATGGTTATCCTGTCCTTTGGTAGATGTCACAAGATTTAGCATATTACTTAAATTATTTGAACAAAGTAAACCACCACAATCCTATTTGAATTACTTTTAAGTTGTTTCCTTCCCACTTCAGTGGCCTCCTACTACTCTATTATGGATCTCCCATACAATTCTATGTCTCTCATGGTCTGTTACACAACATTTGATAATTCCATTGATTCTCAACTTGTTAATTGGCCTACAATAATTTGATAGTCTGTTGCTTTGACCATTAGTTTCTTCCCCTATGTTCTTGAATAGCCTTGAGATACAACCCCTATGGTGAAAAAAATGCCTATATCCTCCAAATAGTATGGTATTTCTTCAATTCCGAATAATGAAAATTCTGGAAGTTGGTCATCTAGCAACCCTCCCAACTCTCATGTCTGTATCCTGGAGAACTGGTTTAGTCCAACATTCATATTTTCTAGCTTTACTATGACTTTAAAGTCAAATTCTTGGAATAATAGTAACCACTTGCAGATACTTCCCTACAGTACTGGGTTATTCACTAAATACTTAAGCGCTAAGTGGTCCATGAAGAACTTTAAATTCCCCCCAATAGGCAATGTACATTTTTTGTAGTGCATACACCAGTTCATTCCTTCTCTTTCAATAGTGGTGTAATTCTTCTCAACCTTTGAGAGTTTATGCTGGAAAAATAAACTATATGGTCCAATTTTGCTTCCCCTAGTTTCTCTAATATGCCTCCTAGTGAAATGTCATAGGCATCAACATGTACATGAAACTCAATAATCAAATTCGTAAAAACCATGATGAGTGCACTTACCCATTTGTCTTTAAGAATGTTTAGGGATGTTTGACACTCTACATTACAGATAAAATATTCAGTATTCTTCAACAATCACTCCAATGGGGTAGTGATAGAGGCATAACCCTTAATTAACYTCTAGAAGTAGCATGTTTGTATTAGGGTCGACCTCAAGGTATGAATATATGTTGGGGATTCCAGATTCACAATGGTCACTATCTTGRTTGGGTTAACCAGTACCCCATMTCTGCAAACAACATGTCCCAATAAAGTACCAAAGGGTGTTAAAAATATTCACTTATTCAAACCGAGGGATACCTATAGTTGTCAGCATCTCTTGAACATTAGTTGCAACACCATGACATGATCCATCAAAAAATTGTACACTATCCAGTAAACCAAATACACTTCCATGAATTTGTGCATGTATTCTTTGAATGATGCAATCATTATCCTGMAGAATATTTCTTAAGTGTTCTTCAACTGAAATGACATCACATTGTAGGTCTAGGATCCTAATTCTATGGAAAAGGTGGTCTTATCATTCTCTTCCTAGACTATCCATACCTCATGGTATCTAGAAAAACCATCAGTGAACAAGAAAGCCTCTTTTCTCACCACTTGGTACAACACCTCATCACTAAGAATGGTAGGGAATGGGTCATGGACACAAGCCATGTTCAATCCCTAGAATTGAACAATAACTATGATACCACCCACATCCTTTTTTTCTTGGACAACTACTGGATTGATCCAGTCATATTCCTCTACTGCAAAAATGAATCCGACCACCAACACTTTGTCATTTTATTCATTGACTCTTTCTTTAATCCTTGGATTCCATTTTTAATGCCTATTGTTTATAGGATTGGATTTCAACTTAAGTTATATCCTCATTTCACCTAGTTCCCCCTTCATTTGCTTGATCTCGATAAAATTCTATGGGAACAAGTTGGCATAATCTCTAATCAATGCTGCAACCTTAGACATTGTTGCATCATCCTAGTAATCGTTGATGGCCCCATTCAAGGATGATAATTTGTACTAATGTTTAATTACTTAACTTCCATGGGTTCTCAATAAATTTCCCCTTGCAGACCCCTCTTCCATCTCCTTTACTATTATTTATCCTTTTGCTTCCTAGAAGGAAAGTTGTGGAAACTTCTTTGGGTCATCTTCTTCTTACAGGTCTTATGTTATATTAGTGCAACTCTCAAAGGGTTGTTGCTCATTCCGGTAGGTGTGGATATGCTCTTCCTATTGTTTCTTACGACGATGCACCTTGCAGACATACTCTAGGGTCTATCTACCCTATAGAAAATATAAAGGTTATAATAGATTTCAAAGATAAAGTAATTGTAGGGGCCTCACCAAAGTAGGAGAATGTTGTGAAAATTACTTCTTTGAGAAACTTCCAACTAATGGTCTATATTTTGGTCTCATCATATAGGTATTGGGACTTGGGGATGGTCCCCAAAGTGTGAATTAAGTTATGGACCCATAAATTCTCTAAAAATGCTTCCTTGGTCCACATCTATGCACACTCGTTTGTATGTAAAATGGGTTCTTCCCTTCTCTCATGTATTTTTTGAAATTTTATTGGGTATATTGCTTCCAATAGAATAAAAATTAGTTGGTACTTGGGAAGTGCAACAAATTATTGTTTCAAGTCTACCTGAACCTCCTCCCAATTATAAAGGATTTCACTATGGGTTTTCATCCACTTAGAGGGTGTGAACCATGGGTTGTGTCCAGGACAAGTATCAACCGTTTCTTTGGTAGAAATAGGATTATATTCTCTATGAATTCCTCAAAATTTCTCATTCCATCAAATATTGGAGGGTCATGCAACTCTATTCTAATCCAATGGATGAATTTGATCAGAGTGAAATGGTGGGATGAAAAATTTTGGTTGCACTCATGTTAGTATTTGAATACCTATTGGCTATCTGATTCATAGGATCGTAAATGATCCTCCAGTTGACCGCTCCATCAACAATGGGATTAATTTAGTCATTCATGATGCTCCTTGTCAATTTATACAACTGATCCTAGGTCATTCCATCTATTTTTCTCAATGTATCTTTTCCCTAACAAAGGGTCAATCAATTGTATTACCCTAGTCCCATTTTATTTGAATGACACTCCCCATTTTTCAAATTGATTATCACCTCATTTTCATTGGCCCACTCGAATCCCAACAAAGTGGGATAGGTGTCTTTCTCATCGACAAATTAAATGACCTTGAAATTTTCCATTGTCTTTACAGTGTTGAAATTGACCCCAATTTACTGTAGGAGGCCAATAGGATATATCTTGGATTTATTTTCTAGACGCAACCGTATGGGAAAATATACCAATAGTTTCCTCCCCATCATTTCCCATGATTTGTTTTGGATAATGTCCTAGGTCCAAAATGACATCTCGTACTTCATATCCATGGATTTGAACATCCATATTGAACTTTGGACTAGTCTAAGGATTATTATTTCAACCAACCCTTTCAATTCCTCTCTTTCAGAAAGAGGGAATAAATGGGCTCGTCCTCCCCTTCTTCAACTAGCTTGACAAAATTCAACCACAACCTCTTTATTAGTGGTTCATCATCCATTATTTTGATCATATTTTGAAATAAATCAGAAGTAAATCCCATTGCATGGTCTCTCCTTTAGTTCCTTGTTGTGCTTCTAGGTTTCACTCCTACCTTGAGTGGTGAGGTGGGTCCCAAGCTACCAAACTTCTACATGTACCATGGCCTAGTGTGGTGGTTTCTTCCTGTAATGCTTCTATAGCCTCCTTATAAGAAATATTTTTATTCTATGCAAATAATCGAGGATCCATAGGAGCAACCTTTTTTATCTAAGGATGCTCTGGTTGGGACTCATTGACTCCTGTACATGCCCCACCTCTAGTCACCACATTGATTCAGGGGCCTTGATCCCCTAAAGTGTGTGGGTTTATGAGCTTAGTATGTTCACATTCTGTTGTCTTTCCATGGTCTCCCACTTGGCTCTAAGGCCAGGACATCCTCCATTGCATGACCTATGGCCCTAAAGTGGCCACATATTCTCCTTCTTAGCTACATTAAATCCCAAGAGATGTGCTCAATTTAATCAAAATTGTAACATCTAACATGATCAATCAAAATGCAATTCTATCCTCCTTTGTAGCCTCATTTGTACCCCATTTGAACCCCTCCTTAAGTTGTCTCTAGTATTTCTTTCTCCACCCAGAAAGAGATCCTCTCAAACAGTTCTAACAATGCCTACATGGCATGAAATTTCTGTGGTGTGAGTGTTTTTTCCATAGAAATCATAGAATATGGTTGTGGGGGTATAAGTATACTTCTGCAACATTGGGAAGAGATGCGAGGGGTGGCCATAAGTTCTAAAAATATTGCAATATTATCCTACCACATTTCCTAGAAACATGGTTGGTAATAGAGTTGGGTTAGGAGCTTCGACCCCAACCCTTAGTGAGGAGTGCTCATTGGTAGTGTATCCCTCCATATTGCATACCATACAACATACTTGTTCTCTCTTCATATTGGAAAGGTTTAGTTCCCAAAGTTTCTTATCTAGTAGTTCCAATTGGGGTTATATATTCTCCTACTTGGGAGTTGTTACAAAATAATATGTAGGCCTGGGCTAGAGTTTATCACCGAGTGGTCCACTTTTGTTTCATCAGGAATACTTTGGTCAAGGGTAGAAGACCTTGGATAAACCACTCCTTGTGCTAGGTTTAGTGGAGGGTATATGTAAATATACTAATCATGGTATGGAACCTCTAATCATATTCCCGGTAACTCTAACCAACCATCTTCTTTATATCATTTAGCTCGTCACAACTTTATTGTTCCAGTTTTAGATCTGAAACTTGACTATGAAGCTAGTATTTATCTCCTTTAGAATCTTGACCACACCCTAAGGATCAACCTATGAAAACTTCATATACCATTATAGAGCCCTCCCATGTAAATTGGTTTGGAACTCCACAATATTTTCATCGAGGCTAGTTATATTATTCACTCTCTAGACTATTTCACACAAGAACCAATGTTGTTCCATGTCACTATCCCCTCTCCTTGAAACTTAGGAAGGAACAATCACAATATAGTCATTGGTCCATCCATGTTTCTTGTCT
This sequence comes from Picea sitchensis, assembly GCA_010110895.2. Taxonomy (NCBI): domain Eukaryota; kingdom Viridiplantae; phylum Streptophyta; class Pinopsida; order Pinales; family Pinaceae; genus Picea; species Picea sitchensis. The sequence goes on along the minus strand of SNQJ01S0034070.1, from coordinate 65,633 downwards.
GCATTGGTATCAATATAAATCCTTGGGGTCCAAGCTGGATTATAAGATTTACTCCACTATTAGACTTAGAATTAACACTCACAACTATGCCTCCACTACTAGTTTCTACTCCTCCTATGCTTTGTTTTCCTCCACTATTACTTCATGAGCTATTCTTAGGTTGTATTCTCAAACCATAATTCAAGGAAATATTTTTTTTTACCTCAGAAACTAGAAGTTGCATTGAGGGTGATTATTATGCTAGGTTGGCTCCATTTGTTCTAGGGGGTACCATGTCTTCTAATTTAGGTCATTCCTCCTCAACTAGTCAGATCCCACCACCAAGCACATTATCTTCTTGGACCTCGATGATAGAATCCTATATAGGTTTAACTTCTTGCTAAACCAATCCCAACCCTCCAGTATGAATTGGTTCATCAATCTATGTAAATTCTCCTTTGGATCCTTTTGATCCTCTGAGCATCTCATCTCCTTCCACCCCTCTTCTCAGAATTTCTTCCCATGCTAACCCTTACTTTCTCAAGCACTGACCAAACTTTTATCCACGTCCCCGCAATCTCTCCAGCTACTTCAGTTGCACCTCTATGCTTACATGATCCTCAATAATTCATTGCATTGCTTCAATTTCTCTATTGATCTCCCAAACTTTGTTCAACCACCATTTCTCAATTATTGTGCCACTTCTCAAATCTTGATCTTCCCTCACTCATGCATGTGCATATTCCATGGTACCTTTCCCCTTCAACTTATCAACCCACAAACACAAGGGATTGAAGCTCCCATGGCTGGAAGGAAAAAAGGAATATATTTTTCTTTCGCCAAGAGCATCTTTATCTAGGTCATAATTTATTTCACTAATCGACCATGAGATCCCTTCTTAAATTATTCTTCCACTTGCAAAAATGAATGGCTCAATTTGACATCAAATTATACAATGTAGGCCTCAATAGTCCCCTTTACCCAAAAATCAATGGATCTAGTGACTTCGTGGTAAAATTTCTATAACACAACCAGACTATAGAGTGTCCATTGTACCTCTTTCCTCCTTCTCCGGGATGGTTTCATATGATCACCTACTCTCTTCAACCACTCAAACAATACCACCAAGAACTCTACCCATAATGTTTCATATTTATCATGGTCATCATACATCCATTGAGGCCAATCACCTTAATGTATTGTTTCTCAAAATGGTTAATCTATTGGAACCACCAGTCTTCTACGTAGATTTGGGTCAACTCAATAGTCATCATCTTAGAATTCCATACACATGATGAAGTGTTTTAGTATTGGAACCATTTATTGGTGCAATATCAAGCCATGATCCTCATCAATGTCCAACAAAGGAATCTGTTGTAGTCTAGGATCTGGCATTTTAAATTCCCATAAAGGGGAAGGTATCACTCAAAGTGTAGTTTCGAGATAGAAAGGTTGGCATATGGCTCAACAACATGAATATCAAAACCAATTCCCCATATTTTTAACTATATCAATTCAAAGAGACTACTGCATACTTCCAAGCATCATAACACAACCTCCTTTTATCTTATCAACTATGGAGTGTCATCATTAAGATCAAAATTCATCTAAACACAAGACCACAACATCTATTCAACCAAATATCTAGTTAACATAACAGAGAAATAAGAGAGAAAATATATCATCACCATAAATCATAAAGGAAACCATAAATTGAAAGGGGGACATCATTCCATTCATTTCCAACATATTCCAATACATCTTTTCATAACCAAAAGAAAATAACCAAGGTGCCACAACATTACATAGAAATTCAAGAGATAATATTTTCTATTAGCTTATTTTATGATGACCATCCAAAAGATATCCAACCCGCTACTAGGTCAAGGCCTTTAAATTTAGATATATTTGCTCGAAGGCGAGAAGGTACATTCCAAACCCAAAAATCCGTTAAACTTCTTCCACCTCTCTAATTATGAACTAGTCGATATCTTCTCCATCTTCTACCATGTGTCTTCAATATTCCACCACCATGATCTTAGATCACCTAAATTTCTGCTCAATATCTTGGTTTATATCTCCTCTTTGTGTCGATACTTCTTATTCCTGTTAACGGTCTCCATTCCAAATGGTGAAACTCATATCCTTTTGTTCTACTGAGTTGGTGCCACCATTTCCTCCATCAAAATGAAGGTCCCAACACTTAAGTACTTCCTACAAATGTATATCATCATTTGTACATCATCACATTTCTTCTCTCTATTCTTATTGATAAACTGGAGTGATCAACTGATTTCTAACCAGAGGTATCAATCGATTGAGTTTTGAATAAACACACTATTAGAAAGATATGTTTCTTGCTATTTGTATTTGACCATTGGTTTGGAGGTCTTGTTATGTTATACTGTATTTATCCCTTAACAATGTTTAAGGGGGGGATTTATTGATATTTTTATGACTAAACCCATATTGATACCTATATCCGAATGAACGACTAAGACATGTTGCTGAGAATAAATTATATTTGTCAACTAGCAATTCACCTAGTGTTCACATGGCTTGAATGAGTTGTTTGCTAAGTGTTGGGTTATATAGGCTAGTTTGACTTGTTATTACACACTATGCTGAAGACAATGAAAACATATAATAAAGTGTTTACTAATAGATGACATAGTACAAAATATGGATTCCAACAAGCAATGTCGACTGAGTATTTCTGCCACAAAAGAATATGTTGATATAATGCACCGATTTGACGATTCCTGGATTTCTTGAGACGGTTACTTGATAGAGTTTCTTATCTGATGGATAGATATTGGTTGTTTATTTATAGATGTATTGATATCTAATCGACTCATTGATTGATACTACCTTGTCTTATTTTCTAGTCAATTAATCAACTAGGATTGTTTGGATAGTTTTTTTGGGAACCTTTTTATTGTTCTAATTGTGTTTTCATATGTTGTTGTTTGTAAGCATGGTGCATGGATTGTTTCTTTCTAAGTATATCGGGTGGAAAATCTTGTGAGGTTACGTAGTTGTGAAATTTTATTTTTAGATAGTTTGACTATACCTTGATTTCATGTTTGGTGTTAGTAGGTTATTGTTTGGAGGGGGCATTTTTTCTTTAATTTACTTGGCTGGATCAATTAATTTGGTTGTTAGAATTTGTAGTCCCTATCAAATTAAGGGGTGATGTCATGTAGTTTTATTATAATTTGGTTTGTCTTGCAAGTTGAGTTTAAAGGGGAAGTTGTAACCTACGGTTCTTATTGTAAATTCGCCTTGTCGAACACATGATAATAAATCGACCATGATAGTATTCAACCAAGATGGAGTACCAACTGAGACACTACTTTGGGTGCATAGGAGTTTACTCTTTTCATGGAAGCATACAAAGATAGTGAATAGGAATAGGTCGATTGGTTGAAGGATGTCAAAGAAATTCTTTAGCTATATATTAGCTCTAGTAAGACCACTCCACATGAGTCAAACATCAATCAAAGCCTATTTTTCAACCCACTCATACACCATTATCGATGAAGTACGCCGTGATCGATGAAATTTTTCCAACAAGAGAAGAGACATAGTGCAAAATTTCCATGAACACGATCTTTTCTATATTATATTTTTCTGGAATTTACCTTCTCAAGAGAAGAATTGAAGGAGTAAGCTACGAGGAAGATCACGAGAAAAGTGTAGTTCCTGATCTATATGGAAATAATCTTCCTTTCGGATTGACCGGATATGGAAGTGAAATTAACCCAAAAGATATTCTTAGGTATAGTAGACTCATCGGAATGGAACCAAAGAATATTTTTTGTCTTTTATTTATATAGAAACAAAGTGAGAGGACATTTCATTTATGGGCTAGGCCGACTCATGGGAATAATGATGCTCGAATGGATAATAGGGACACCAACACTCATCAATTCACTCATGAATTAGTAGAGTAAGTGAACTTATGAAGGAAGGAGATTGACCTATTTATGTGTAACCTAGGATCTTAATAGATCTTGGAGATGAAGGAGAGTGAGTGGCCCACTTGGATCAGATCATAGGAAGCATACACTTTTTATGTCGTCGCTTGCCCCAATGTACAATCTAAATCATTCCTTAATCCCAATCAACGTGCAACTCCATCCAATGAAGTTTGACTGAATAATTTCCAAAATAAGGTTCTTCATTATTAAGGAAGTCAAATTGGACCAAAATCCCTTTCAATTCAGGATTCCTTGCTTGCAATATCTGTTCTGGTTTGGGGTAAGTGAAATAAACTATGATTGGTCGGCCAGGTGATCGATAATGAATTGATCTCTCTGGGCAGTATGGAAGGAGCGGAATAGCCAAAAGTGAAGGAGAGAGAAGTAAGACCATGATACCATACCATTACTTATGGAAGTTTGAGTGAGTCCCTCCATCTTCCTCCATACGCTAGAAGAGTGTCTAAAGACCCTTTTTTTTTTCAACTGAGTAACTAAAATCCATACTCATCTAATATTGTATAGAGTGACTCTCCTCTTCCTACTTATTACATATGTTGGAAGAGTGTCTAAATACACATTTTTTTCAATCTATTAACTATAAGTATCTATTCCTCTAATATCATATAGAGTGACTTGGTTCCCTCCTTATATAGGCGTCAGTTGAGCATTCCATTCCTTTTATTTCTCTATTATTAGGATTTATATGCATGTCCGCTTGTATTGGACTCATTTCATCAGTCGGGGAGGGATTATGTTTACATGATAGTACTATGAGTTTAGTCATTATTGAAAAGCCTTCTAATTATTCGTAGAACCATATTACTCACTCATCTCACCAGTCAGGATCTTCTGTTGTGATCTTCTCTATTATTCATTACATTATATAATAGTCATTAATTAAATAAAAATTATGCTCTATCTCTAGATCTGGGGCGTCGTAAATAGACTAAAGAGATTTCCCTATTGTACACTTTGTGACATAAGTCATAGCATTTTTCCATAGCCAATCACTATTCAGGAAAGACATAATTTACACCCCTTCACCTTGGTCCTTGTATTCAAATAGGGGATTTGTAAGAACTTTCCTGGACTTTTTTGGAGCTATCCATATTACTATATAGATATACAAACATCACTAACTAAAATTTCACTTTTCTCTAGTATCATGTTACTAGAGATAATATAAAGGCCTAGACATGACACTCCATTCATGTTTTCTTTCTTTCCATTCCAAATATGGTGGAGTAGGTGTTCAACATTAGGTCCATGTTCAACATAAGGTTATCCCTTTCCTCCCCCCAACATTATTTTCACTATGTGTATAACCTTGTAAGTGTTTTCAATAAATACACTCTTACTTGTCAATTAAGGTCTCAATTATTTTAAAATGAACAAATAGGAGCCGAAAGGGTGGTGAAATATTTTTATCTCTATTGCTGCTATTGTTCTCCGTTCCTTATATATGTATATATAAGGGTAATATCAAACCCTTATATATTATTTTCTTAGGGCATTCCCTCTTCAATTTTTTGTCCCATTGGATTTGTGGACCCAGGCCCACTGATCATGCTACATGTTTGTTCAACAGGCGAGATGGGCCCTTTAGATAGAAGTAGTTAGCAAGCCCCGATATTGCTCCACTATTGACTAGGAATTAGGAATCATACCTATGATTCCATAAGAATGCGGCCTAGTTCTCTATAGTTACCTTCCGATACAGTTGCTTTATCCTCGCTCGAAGGGAATTACCAAAAAGAGTTATGGACTCGCCACTGGTATGAACGTCTTACCGCTACATGCACACATTCACATCCATCATTCGACGGGCTTTCCTTCTAAATCAAGTATTCAAAATCCTCGTCATTCGGGTTCCCCCCAATTAATCATTTTCTAAAAACCTAATTTTGTTGGTGAAACTACCCTAAATTCCTTATCTCATACGTGGTGATCCATTGAGTCATATACATGTCGGGCAAAGGAAGGAGCTCTCATACTTAATGCTAAGCCCTCTCACCTATTTATTTTTCCAGATGAAAACCTAGAGTGCACTCCTACATTCTTATTCACATCACCGACAACCCCGGTTGACATGTATGGAGCATTTTTTATTGGGGAACAATACAATAGAAATAGTTTGCTTAGGGGTCCTGAATTTTGGGGCATTGATGCAACAACCCCGACCACCAACA
>SNQJ01S0034070.1:33500-44957 GCA_010110895.2 Picea sitchensis | reverse complement strand
GATTCGATCAACCATACATAATGATCCACATGTGCACCTATATATGGAAGGTAAACATCACCTCCTTCTTCTGTGGAGGTTTTAACCACTATGGAAGAGGCATCATCATATCCCTTTGATTTATCGACATTCTTAGACCTACAATATTTCTTCTAATGCTTGAATTTAACACATTTCCAACATTTCCTCAAATATTTTCCTTGGGATTTAGATATACCTTTATATTTAGATCCCTTCCCCCAAAGACTTAATTTTATTCATATCTTGGGGATGACCTCTTACAAACAAATCATTTGTGCTATGATTATCCATGATTTTCCACATCATATTTTCTAATAACAAGGATGAAACTACATCCTCATACTTAACTGCAGATTGTGTGGTATTACCAATTGCTACAACCAGATTATCACAGGTGTTCAAAAAATAACATAACAAAGTAATACACTTGTGTTATTTTGAAAGCGTAATATTAATAGAGACAAGTTGATTTACCATAGATTGAAGGAATTTAGATACTCTGTCATAGAATCTCCATCTTTCATCCTAAGCTGATATAGTTTCTTTCAAAGAAACAACGTGTTTACCAAGCACTTTGATTGATACAAATTTCCCAACTTTTCTCATAGTTCCTTGGTTGTAGATTTTCCTGACACATTAAGTAACGTTGAATATTCCAGGAAAAGTAAAATCATATTTTTTTCTCTACTACTCAGCTTCTCCCAATCTTCTTTCGACATACCAGTAGATTGTGTACTAATAGTTTGTGTACCAGTAGATTGCGTACCAATAGTTTGTGTCCTAGTTGGTTGTGTACCAGTAGGATGTGTACTAGGATCCACAATGATCCATTGTTCTTTGTATACAAGAAGGTTCTCCATCTTTATCTTCCATAGCTCAAATTTTTGACCACTGAACTTCTCAATCTCGATTCTATAACTCCTCGTCAATATATTTCAACACACGAATAACCACTACAAATATCCCACTGAACTTAAGTTTATCACTAACCCAAGATAAACTTGATCTATCAAGACTGAGTCAAACCCTCAACAACAAAGGCATCTCTTGAAGCCAAAAATGTTCTCTGATACAAAATGTAAGTTTTAAATCTATGAAGTAAATAAATGCATACAAATTATTAAGAAAAACAAAAATCAATCAATGGCTTATCCAAACAACACACAAATATTTATGCTAGAAACTTTTAACTGAGAGAAAACCATCCTTCCTTTGTGTTGCACCTCTCAACACTTCATTATATTAATTTCACCATTCAAAATACAATATGTAAAATATTTTAGGTGTTCTACAACTACCAAAACCCTAATCCCTTAATCCAAGATTAATTTAGAAACCCGTTAAAAATAGAAAAAAACACTAAAATAGAAAAAAAACGCTAAAAATTAAAATTTAGGGTGCTTCCCTAAACGCTACATGTACCTAGGGGGGGATACTGGAAATATCCCTAGATCATTTCTAATCCCATTTAGATGTTATGGATACCATGAAGTGGTTCATCTCCAGGACCAAGGTCACATACCTCCTTCTCAATTCGCATCGTTAAATTGTTTTTGGAAAAGGAAGGCGTCAATTGAAGTGGGATCGAACACAGTTGGGGATTTTGTTCATGAGGAGACTCAACTAATTATTTTTTAATAAACGTGTTTCTTCAGAGGCCTATTTATCATTAGGAGAATTAGAATCTAAGGACAGTAATAATTTAATCCCTACCCCTTTTTTATCTAAAAATTCTATAATGGGGATTTTTTATTTAGAAAATCATGCATGCGAGAATGTTGTCCATGAGATGCCATGTGTTAAGTCCTAATTTATTTCTCATTCTGACTTGGATAAGAAGATTCCTGAGGAAGATTTCACTTTTTCTGCAGATGGTGTAAGTTCCCATGCCATGTTGTCTAGTGATGATGGAGTCTTGGGGGAGGTTCCTTGTCGTGTGTCCTCATTCCCTTCCTTAGATGAATCAAAATATAGTTCTAGGTCAAATCCTTCTTTGAAGTTTGACTACATGCTCATATATAAGGTAAAATTTCGGTCCTTTGGTGATTGTGGGGGTGGTTTGGCCTTTGACAAGGCCCCAAGGGGGAAAGTGGGAAGAAAATCATGATTATCTTTGGCTCAAATCCAAGTGAAAAAAGAGATTATGTCTGGAAAATAGTCAACCATAGTGTGGGCCCTTAGAGCATGGATGGTACAGACTAAGGTTTCTCAATGATATTTGTTTGACCTCTCCTAGAATGCACCATGGGTTGGGGGTGCCTAAAAACATTTATCGCTCAAAAATATTATGCAATTGCATAAGACAAATGTCTTATTTATTCAAGAAACTATGTGTCCTAGTGATAAAGCCAAAGAGCTGGTGCAATCCTGGTTACAGGAGTGGTCCATTTTGTTTTTAGATTCAATTGGGTTCTCATGGGGCCTACTTACTGCATAGAGCCTTCTATTAAAACTTTGTTCTCACAATTATATTCCTTCTGGTATAGTGGTTGAGCTGGAAGACTAGAGTTTAAATTCGAAGTTCAAGTTGGTAAATATTTATGGTCCATATGTGTAGAAGTTTGTCAATAATTATAGTCCATATGTGTATAGTTTGGTCAATATATATGGTCCATAAGCAGACATAATTACTAAATGTAGCAGAGCCCACAATGTTGTGAATTTTTCCTTCGTTTTTTATCCATTCCCAAGAGGATAACGGATTCTAAATAAATTCTCTCTCAATATAAACAACACCACCCCCACTCCACATATTGAGGGATATCCTTGACTTGCCCCGTCAAATTAGCCCTAGGGAACCCCTTCAAGAATCCATGGCATAATTGGTAGTCTGGTATTTGTCTTTTTTGGCTCACATTTGAAATCCCTCGCCATATTTAAAACCAGACCCACAACCACAATGGAGGGAATGAACTTATCTTGAAAGCTACAATAATTTATTTCCCACCAAATGAAATAGAAAAATGTGCACAAAAAAGAAGAGAAATGCCTTACCATGACTTCATCTTTCCATGTCAAGAGAAATTATTATAAACATTCCCTCTGAATATTAGCAATGATTTTGAAATGATATGAAACCATCTATCGAACCTTGTATGAAAAATAGAAACTATGGAATAGATGATTCATTGGTTCTGCTTCATAACTACAAAGAGAACAACAATTCACACCAATCCAACCTCTTTTTAGTTTGTTGTCCCATGTTAATATTTTTTCTTCCAAGTCTATCCATAACACAACTTTAATTTTGAGCGGAGAAGACATCCACCACCACTTTCTAAAGACATCAAAGGAACCTTCTGCTAAAACAATGTATCCTAATTGTACCATATAAGAACCCCATTTAGCATTTTTTTTACCAAATCATTGAATATTCATCCTCATCCCTCAAGCATATCATCCATGAATAAATTTATAAAATCATAAATATCTAAACTCAACAATTACATTGCACCATGTCACATATTAATACCATTCAAACAATATTGATAAGAAAATGAACCAAAATATGCCAAGGTCAAATATAAATAATAACACATAAACACTGAAGAAAAAATTATTATAAACCATTTAAATTATACATTAATATTCAATTCTATAAATACACATAATACTTATAAACAATAGAACCAATAAAATATGTAGAACAATCAATATAAAACTAGAGATTTGAAAAAAATTTGAAAACCATATTACAAAATATAAGAAACATTGTAAAAAGAAAAGTTTTTTTTAAGATTGAACATTCTAAAACTTGCAATTATAGAAAACAAATTTATATTACAACATCACACCGTGACATATAATTCCCAACCACAAATTATATGGACATAAAAATTTATCACATCAAGTTTCAAAATATTTTTATTATTTTTCTTATTAAATATGACTAGAAGCTCTATGATTTTCACAGTGGCATTATAACGATCCATCAAAAACACCAAATCTAAAAGGAAGAGTAAATTCATATTTTTTTCCAAACTCAACATATTTCTGATTAACCATACATTTACTCACAAAAAGGTAAGTAACAAATGCATGCCTTATTGAATATACACCATGCTAAAGCTATATTAGACAAGTGTTTTCTATGCTCACCATGTACTTGCCCCTATTGCCATTGCACTGCAATGCAAGCATGCTAGAAAATTGGTAACAATTGTCTGCACAATAATTGGAAATAGATAAAATGTCAAATGTGCTAGGAAAAAAAAAATGTACAAAGCATAGAAGACATAGGTGTGCGAGATGGAAACAAATTTTCCAAGAAAATGTTTTTGTGCATAAGCAACAGAAAATTGCAAATTGAAATATTGAGAATATGCTACACATGAATCCTCTTTTTTATTCGATGAATTGTTTCATATTACCTTGCAAAATATTAGTTTTACTCATTCCACCTCCTGCTCCAATTTTCATTACTCTCCCATTTAATTTTGAAATGGAGCAACTTATCATTTCTTTCTTTTCATCCACAACAAAGATATACATGCATTGCAATGATACCAAATGAACTAGAACCCTATTTATTGAAACAATTGCATCATATTCCTAACATCAATACATATCTTTCAAAAAAATGCATTTATATTCATCTCCAAATGTAAATGAAAATGTGAAAGACATAACTACATCGAGTTCCCCCACATGTGCACCCCAAAAGTATTGCAAACATCGACATGCAAACACATCGCTATGCAGAGATGCAACATAAATGATATCAATTATCCACACACAAATTGAAAATAGAATGAATGTTCATTGTGTAGGGAAAAAAACTTGTACATAGAACAGAGGAAACAACTATGCTTGATGCAAAAAAATTGTGAAAGAAAATGTCTTCGCACATAAGCAGCGATGAATTGCACATCAAAATATATTTCAAAAAAATGAAGCTATCTATATCTTCAAATGCAAATGGAATTCAAGGACACCTATCAAAACATACAATTTTTCATAGGATGGACCCTAAGGGCATTAAACAAAACACTAAAGCCAATTCCATTAAAATGCAACACTTTCACTATTGCATCTATCCAAGAAACCTAGGTGAATATCCATATCTACAGACAAAAAATAAGAACTGGTATAAATTATCTACATAGGAACTGAAAATAGAAAGAATCTTCAGTGTCCCAGGTTGAAACCCTATACAAAGAACAAAATATACAACTATGCAGGATGAAGAATTTTTTTCAAAGAAAATGCTTCCGCACATAAGCAATAAGAGATTGAATATTCACTATCCTAGGCTAAAAAACTGAACAAAGCACGAAAAATACAACTATGCAGGAGAATTGTCAAATAAAATGATTCTGCACATAAGCAATAACGCATTTCACATCACAATATATTTCCAAAACTAGAACTATCTTCATATGATGAACAACAACATGTTTTAATAAAACACTAGAAAAAACTACAATAGAACACAATACTTACACTATACATGAAGCATATACTATTAGAAAAAAAGCATACAAACTAATTTGATGTAGACCCTGCCCCAGACCCACAGGCCAGGATCCACACAGGATCTTCTCCTTTCGGCCCGAGAGCTCGACTGGCTCTTCTATTTCCCTTTCGGGAAATCAAACCACAACAAACCTTGAGGGAATTTCCTCTTTTATTTCGGGATATCGAACTTTGTGATTTCGTGAATCCCGCGGTCAAGCGCCTTACCTCTGCGACCTCCGAAACCCAGATTTTTGACACTTGGCCTTTTCCTGATGTCAATTTTGGCTTTTCTCCTTTCGTGATTTCGGGAGTTGCGATGACGAGCAACTCTACTCCTCGACTCCTAAAGTCCCGAAACCTGAATTACGACAATCCCGAAATCCCCTTTTTAAGGAGATCAACGGCTGTGAACTCTCCCTTGATCCAACTGTCAGCACAATTTCGCGTACCAGGATTTGGATATGACAGAGCTCAAACTCTATGTCCTCTCCACCTTCTGGTCTTCGAACTTCCAAAACACCGAAATGGTATTTCTTCTTCTCTACTTTTGCGATCCTTGATAGGAAGTCTCTTACCCTTCCACATGTTGCCTTCTCCTTGTTTTGGGCTTTCTCCTTTGTTGTGTCCCAATCTCTCTCCCTCGAGACTTCCGAAACTCCAAACTCCGAAGTTCTGAAAAAATGGCTTTCCCACACGAAAACCTCCTTTTTGCGTTTCGGGGATTTGATTAGCCAAGGATTTTGGCTTACACTTCGGACTTTCGAACCCCAAAATGCTGAAATGGTTGACCACATGAACAAATCAAAATCAATGGTCCATGTTGACTCTTCCTTTTGAAGGGTAGATCTATCCAACACTTAACTCCCCTGCAACTTCCCTGGATCCTATAGTCCTCGCTATTTCGAGGATTCTCCTCAGAGAACTCTGACTGTCCAAATTTCTTCTTCAAAGATCTTTGGTTCTAAATTGACCCTGCAACTCTATTTTGGAACCTATCCCCTGCACGATGGATAAAGTTCCCTTTTTCTCTTCAAATACCTTGAAGACGCTAACTCTCCTAATCTTTCCTTCATCGACTTGAACCTCCTATGAGATTTTTGCATGCACTCCTTGCGGCACTTCCTCAAATACATCTAAGTATTTGAGTTCTTTTGACTCTGTGAAACTCCTCATGATAGTAGTCTTCAACCTTCTCCTGGGTTGGTGAGTTCTGAACTTCCAATCAGCCTGCACACACCTTGCATGGCTTCTGTGCCTAACTTGCACCTCTACAGAAAATGATAACAATGGTATCCTTCCTGATCTTTCAGAGATGAACTTTGAACCCGTCAACACACTCCTTGTGGATTCTTCACTGCACTCCTTGTGGATTCTTCACTGCACTCCTTGTAGGAACTTTTACTCAAGAAGAGAAATAATTGAAACTCATTTCCTTACTCTCTCAGACTTCAAACACTTAACATGAAATCATATATACATAGCATAAAAGAAAATGTACAACAAAAAGAGTAAAACAACCATAAGAATAACATTCTACATGTATACACAAAAAGTATTAGAACACCATGAGTTTGAATCAAAGCTTTATATATATTAATTTCAGAACTTCTGTACATGGGTTCTTCTACATAGCTCTCTACTTCTTCCCTCCTCTATGCTCTATTCCTTCTTGATAATGTTACAATGATACCATATGAGGGTGTCTATAATTGGTTTTCCCTCCTATTCTCTAAACTGTCTAATCTGCATTTAAATCTACCTACTTACATTAATTATGCATAAATGCCTTCACCTACTACAGATGAGAGCAACCACTCAAGATCTGTTTACAATATTTAAGTGTGCTTCCTCTTAACTATTACATTAATGTTTCAAAACATTTCAAAAAATGTGTGCTGGTGCTTTCCAGCTGTCTTCCATCTTTGCGCTTGTTTGCTGCTTACAATGCTTGCGATGCTCCTGCATCATACTCCCTCGCTTGAAAATTTTCATGAACTCATGTTCATGAGATCTTGCACTGTCTATCCATGCTTTTGAATTTCTGTTTCATTCTCCCAGCTAGCATATTCAACTGGATGTCCCTTCCATTTGACCAAGTATTCAAAATATTCTTTTCTCCTGGTCTTCTCGCTGACTCTCTTGTCAAGTATACTTTCCATTTGTGGTTTTTCAGCTACAGGAAATGGTTTAGCCCACTGAAACTCTGTTTGTCGACTGTCTGCTCCTATCTCTCCAGCTCTGTAAGGGTACAAATCTGAGATGTTGAATATTGGATAAATTCCAACCCCATCGGGTAATTCAATCTCATATGCATTTGTCCCAAATTTCTACATGACTCTGCATGGTCTAATCTTCTTCATCTTTAGTTTGTTATATGTTCCCCGTAGGAACCTCTCCTTTCTCAGGTGTGCAAGAATCAAATCACCAACTTCGAACTGAAGTTGTCACCTGTGTTGATCTGCTCTGCACTTATACTCCTGGGTTGAATTCTGCAATCACTCCTTCACTTGGGTGTGAAGTTCCTTCATTGCCTCTACAAAATTCTCTGCACTAGCACTTCTAGTGTCATCTTGTTCTGAATCCTTCAGTTCAGAAACTCCCCTAGGTTTCATTCCATAAACAATCTGAAATGGACTCTGCCCCATGCTCCTATTGATCGAATCATTGTAAGCAAATTCCACCTGTGGAAGAATGTGATCCCACTGACTGTGGTGTTCAGTCATTAGGCTCCTTAGTAGATATCCCAAGCTTCTGTTTAAAATTTATGTCTGCCCATCCATCTGAGGATGATAATTTGAGCTAAAAGACAAACTTGTCCCTAGATTCTTCCATAAAGTCCTCCATAAATGCCTGATGAACTGAGTGTCTCGATCTGAAACTATGCTCCTTGGTAAGCCATGAAGTCTGACAACTTATTTGAAAAACAGGTTCGCGATGTGAGTCGCGTCACTAGTTTTCTAACATGGTATAAAATGTGCCATTTTAGAAAATTTGTTTACCACCACAAAGATTGAATCAAACCCTCTTTGCATTCTTGGCAGCCCTAACACAAAATCCATGCTCATTGCATCCCATGACCTCTCAGGTATAGGTAATGGCTGATATAACCCTGTGTTATGTTTCCTTCCTTTAGTGTGTTGACAAATTCTACATTTGTCCACAAATATTTTGACGTCTGCTCTCATTCCTAGCCAAAAATATGAGCTATTTAATTTCGAGAATGTTTTATCATGATTGATATGTTTGGCCAATCCTCCACTGTGTTTTTCTTTCAATAGATTCTCCCTCATGGAGAATTTTGGAATACATAATTGATTACCTCTGAATAATAATCCATCTTTGATCATATATTCAATCCATTGACCTCTATCCCTGAGAATTGGATTCTCATATGCATCATATGCCTCTTTGAAATCCGGATCATCTCTGTACATGTCCTTGAGATTATCAAAATCCAATGTCTTGACTCTGAACTCCTGCAGAAGCAAACATTTCTTGCTCAAAGCATCAACAACTTTATTAGTAGTTCCAGAAATATGTTTAATTACAAAAGTAAAATTCTGCATGTATTCGACCCATTTCACATGTCTTTGGTTCAGATTTTCCTGTTGAGTTACAAATTGTAAGGCATGATTATCACTATACAAAACGAACTCTTTAGGAACCAAATAGTGCCTCCACTTCTTCAGTGCTTGTATGACTGCATAAAACTCTTTGTCATATGTGGAGTACTTAACCCTTGCGTCATTCAATTTCTCACTGAAGTATGCGACCAGCCTGTCATCTTGGCTCAAGACCGCTCCTATGGCAAATCCGCTTGCATCACACTTGACCTAAAATGTCTTGTTGAAATCTGGCAACACCAAAATTGGTTGTTCAGTAATTTTCTTTTTCAACAACTTGAAACTTTTCTCTTCTTCTTCCATCCAGTGAAAAGATTTATGTCTTTTCTTCACTATGTCCATCATCGGTGCACTAATTCCACTGAATTTCTGATAAATTTCCTATAGAAACTAGCCAATCCATGAAAGCTTCTTACTTCAAATATACTCTTTGGCGATGGCCAATTCTTAATCACCTCCACTTTATCTGGATCCATTTTCAACTTATCTACTGAAATAACAAATCCCAAATAAATGAGCTCTGTCTTCATGAATGATGATTTCTTCATATTTATCAACAACTTCTCTTGCTGTAATCTCCTCATCACTTTAGCCAAATGCTTCAAGTGCTCTGTTTCTGTCTTACTGAAAATCAGTATATCGTCAAGATATACAATGACGAACTCTCCAATGAACTCTTTCAGGACTTCATTCATCAACCTCATGAAAGTACTCGGTGCATTCGTTAAGCCAAATGGCATAACAAGCCATTCATATAGTCCCTCATTTGTCTTGAATGTTGTCTTCCATTCATCACCTTCTCTCATACGAATCTGATGATATCCACTTTTCAAATCAATCTTCAAAAATAATTTTGCTCCACTCAAACAATCCATCAAATCATCCATCCTTGGAAATGGAAATCTATACCTAATGGTAATTTTGTTAATTTCCCTTGAGTCTGTACACATTCTCTAGCCTCCATCTTTCTTTGGACTGAGCACTATTGGAACAACACATGGACTCAAGCTTTCTCTAACCAATCCCTTGTCCATTAAGTCTTGGACCTGTCTCTTGACCTCTTCATTCTCCTGTGGCGTCAATCTGTACGCTGCTTTGTTTGGTAAACTAGATCTAGGCATAAGATCGATGTGATGACTTATACTTCTGATCGGTGGCAATGAACGAGGTAGTTCATCCACTTCTATATCAATAAACTCCTCCAGTAGCTGTTGGATTTCCTCTAGTAAATAATCCACCCTTGTACTGGTTAAAACAATTTGAGGTTTCCTCACCACGACGAATTGTGTTTCTTCCTTCTTCTTAATCTCTTTAAGAAGTTCCTTCTCACTCATGAGAAGTACAGTGTTGCTTACCTATGTTGTCACTTATTTATCCTTAATTGGCAACAACATGTGAGTTCTTCCATTCTTCTCCAGGGTGTATGTGTTCTTTCTCCCATCATGAATCACATTCATGTCATATTTCCATGGTCTACCCAGCAATAGATGACAAACATCCATGGGAATGACATCACATAGTATTTCATCCTTATATCCTCCTATTTGAATCTCAACTAAACATTGTTTAGTGACATTTACCTAATGTCCTTTTTGTAGCCACGAAACTTTGTATGGGCTTGGATGTTCAATAGTCTCCAGCTCCATCTTTTCTACCATCTCCGTAGAAACGAGATTTTCTGTGCTACCACTATCCATGATGACCTTGCATACCCTATCTTTGTTCTTGCAAGCAGTCCAAAAAAGTCTGTTCCTTTGGACTGGATTTTCTACTTCCTTCTCTGCCTTTAAGAGAACTTTCCTCATCATCAGTGATCTTCCACCTTCAGCCTCTTCTGTCTCAACATTTTGTCTCTATGCTTCGACAACGTGAGTTTCACGTTCATAGGATTTGTGTCTTCTTGTCTGGACATTCATAGGATTTGTGTCCATTCTTTCCACATTGTTGATGGGCGAAACAGTCCATCCGTCAACTGGGAGAGTGGAACCGGTCCGGGGTTGTCTAAATAACCCAAGCCGTTTGGCATGGACCACCCTGACGCGTTTAACGGCTCCGTTGGCCGCTCTAAGGTCTCCTAAGGAAACCAAAGAGAAAAGTTGATATGAGCTAAGAGATCTAAAATAAGGAAACTAGAAACTAATAAAAATTAACTAAAACAAACTAACTAACTAAATAAAAGAAATCAAACTAAAATAGAGGAAACTAGAAACTAGTAAAACAAATAAAGGAACTAAGATACTAAACTATAAACTATGCTAACTATTCTATCTACAAACTACTAACTATTCTTATAATAACTCAAATCAACTACTAATTATCAATTTAATTACAATTTATTCACAAATATACATTACAT
>SNQJ01S0034069.1:75927-91580 GCA_010110895.2 Picea sitchensis | reverse complement strand
ATCACATCCACGAATGGTGTCAACGACGTAGTTTGTGTAAAGAAGAAACCACCAAAGAACAATGCCTTGATTGGTTTCTTAAATCACCAGTATCTATACTTGCCAAAGATGTAGCATCCACTTTTCCTAAGTGAGAAGAGGAAGCCATCAACAAGGCCCAATATTTCGAGCTTATCTATGCTTAGTAAGGATACTTATACACAGTATTACCTGATGCACCCAGACCCGTACCATTTAGACAGGACAAAACTGGGATGTCCCACGCTACAGATGGGTTGATTGGTACCACGACACACCACAATCCTTACAATCAACAGTGACCTATGTATGTTGTACCTCAATACATGCAACCGTACAGAGGGCCATCTTATTACCCTCCTCCCATTTACCAACAACCATACCCTGTTACTCCCACTCCACTAATAGGGGGACCCCCACTAGCACCCATTATCTGTTCAACTGCCCAACCAAGTTTAGGGTCACCTTCTACCTCAACATATAACCTGGGCACTAGTGAAAGTGCTTCACCTTCCTACGCACCCTATGGATCGTTGCAACAAAACAATCTATACTATCCATTTCTTGGTCCTCCACAGTCGGTTTCTACTCCACATGGAAAACCACAAGCCAATGTTAACTTTGTTCAACCCTCTCCCATTCAAAGGCTTTGTACTTTTGAATAATTGAATACGGAAAATGCGGGCCATCAGTCGAATAATTCCAAAAATAAAGGAAACAATTGAAACAATAATAACCCAGGACCAGGAGTAAATAACCCCCAACAAAACCATCCCGGTGGGGGAAACTAGAATCAAGGCAACCAGACCCCTCAAGGGGACAATAACAACAAACGCCAAGGGAATAACAAAAACAATCTCAAGACGAAATTCCCTTGCACTCTTTGTGGTAAGTATGGACATTATACTCACCATTGTCCCCAAATTGTCGACTTCAAATGGATGAAAGAATCCATTAACGTACCATGTCCTCTAGCACCACCTACCCCTCAGCAAGCCCCACAAAAATACTTGCCACAACCACCCCCAGTCATGTTGCAAAACCCTATTCCGCACCAAGGTGTGCTGAATACCCAACTGGAGGTACACGCTACCCCACCAATGGGGTAGTAACAAAACCCAGGGCCCATCAGCCCTGGAAATCTGGTTGATCGCAATATAGTCCTCACCAACGAAGAAGAAATTATTTTGAAAACACATGGTCGTCAATATGACACCCTACCTGAATCTACTCCAACCACCTCAGAAGTAGCTCTAGCTCCAAAAAGACAACCCTTGATGATTCCACGCCCTAACGCAGAACAAAATATTTTCATACCCCTTGTTCCATTACAAAGAAGTGTCAATAACCCTCATGCTAGGGGAACCCATAATTATAGTCTGGTCGACGACTTAGCTCAATATCCTGTAGCCATGTTTGTATTGGAGTTCCTCCAAACTTTTCCAACTCAGCGGAAATCCTTGTTTTTCGCCTTGGGGTCAGTCGACCCAACTGATACTAGACTCATCACATTTGATCTAGATAGCGAAAAACCATGTCTCCCCTCTCTATTAGCTTTCCAGATACTAATAAATATTCGTAAAATCATAGTTCATCGATGTATCATCGATGAAGGTGCATCCACATGCATCATGTCCAAAATTGTATGGCATAAACTTGGCTCCCCTGAGCTAGTACCATCCTCCATCACCTTGCGAGCCTACGATGGTCGACCATCTTCCCCTAAAGGGATCTTCCAAAATTTCCCTATCGAACCCAGGGGAAAAACCATCCTCATCGACATTGAAGTTATCGATGCCCCACTTGATTACAACATATTTTCGAACGTAGTTACATGTACGTTGTGGAGGCAATGACCTCTTCTATGTTTTGAATGATTATGGTCCCCCACAACATGAAAATCATCACCATTGACCAAATTACACATTATGAGCCTAACCACTCAGCCAACGTCGATAACAATCTTTCACTTGTCCGCACCAGCTCAGATTCTTATTCACTCAATGACATGGGTCCTGGAATTTTGAAAGACCCATCTTTGCTGGGGGCATATCATGGAACACCACCTCTCCTACACCCTTCAACACAAGTGTGTGTAGTTTCCTCTAAAGGAATAGATAGCGGAGACACTATTCCTCCCACTAAGGCATCTCCACACCCTAACATTCCACCAGTTGAAGAACTATTACCTCAAGAATCCATTGAGAACCCTACTTCACCACTTATCCCTAATTTCCCCCCCTACTCCAGGGGAAAATCCCGGTTTGGGAGACAATCCCTCAAGACATTACTCAAATTCCCTTCTTCTAGCCCCCACTAGGAGCTCAATCATTCCAGGTGGATGTGATGCTTACCCTTCCAAACATGGTGCTTTTTATCCATGTATGGTATCTTCACCCACCCGCGATGGTTCCTCAACCATATCTCCCTCCTTAGCCAAAGTGTATCCCGATGAAAATTCCAGTCCAAGCTCCGGCCTAACCATCCTCACCCCCAACTATTAAAACCACTGCTACTGTTGGGGGCAGATGAAATAAGAAATATCCCATGGATCCACTTCCTCCCAACATTCAACCTCCCTGCGCACTATGCAAAAAAGAGGGACAACCCACCAATACATGTCCCACTCTTTCTAAATTACGCAATCTGATCCAACTCCCTTGAGCAAGCACATTGCTCACTGCTTCACCAAGTACGTCTAGTACTACTACAACATCTCCCACTACAGGTAGTAAAGGGTTGTGAATCAAATTCGCTTGTGCCATTTGTTCATAATATGGACACTATACTCATCATTGCCCACCTCTACCTCAGTTTCGCCAGATACTAGCCGCAGTATGCAAAATTTTTTAGCAAGATCCCTCTCCGATCCCCCTTACTAGTGCTCACATCACCGATATTCGTTATGTCTCTTCCTCGGTCCCTGAGTAGATGATATGCCCTTACTCTCTCTGTGACTCACTTGCTCACTTTACATTCTGATGTTCTCTGATTATTGCATACTGAGGTCGTCATTCAACCCCTATTCAATCAGATACAGTCACCTCACCACTGGTATTGCAATATTTATATACTGTCAATGTTACCTCCCCTGAACCTGATTCACTTCCTACCCCTACATGGTTCATAGATCGACTGTCTAAGGATATTCCCCCAAATCCTCCCAATTCTCTAGTTTATTTACCACATGAAATCTTTCCCCCTACCACATTTTATCACCCATTCTTTCTGGACATTTGTTTTATGTCAAGAGAGCCATCACAACTTGTATGCAATACCCCCTCCATATCCTTACCACTTGAGGACAATCACACTTTCATAATCCCCCCTGCCACCTCCTCGGATCCCCTATATTCTCGCATTTTCCATTGCGACGAGGATATCCTGGACGAACTCAATACCCCTGGTTTCCCATGGAATGTTCTCTGTCACTGAGCATTGTTTCTCTCACAAGAATCCTTTCACCCACATATTCAAGCTTCCATATATGCAATCGAAACCAAGGATTTGATTCCTTTAGGGCATATAGATTGGTTCAACAACCCTATTTCTGCCCTAGATGCTTTTGAAGAAGGAAACATGGACAATATCTCCCCCGCCATCAAAATCAAAATTTCCATCAAAGAGGGAATCATAGAAGAACTCACCATTAGAGTTGCATGCTCCCCTAAAGAAATCACATATTACAAAGCTCTCTTTTAGGAAAACCAGGATATTTTTTCCTGGTGATATACAAAGATGCTTGACCTCGATCCTTCTATAGTCGAACATCACATCGACACATGACCAAATGTCACCCCAATTCATCAAAATAAGCACCCCCTTCACCCATCCAAAGTTGTGGCTATCAAAGCCTAAATTCACAAGTTACACATTGTTGGGTTAATTTACCCCATTGCGTATACCTCATGGGTTTCCAACCCCATCCCCATTAACAAAAAAAAAGGCACTATTTGCATCTGCACCGACTTTCGCGATCTCAACCATGCTTGTCCCAAAGACAACTTTCCAACCCATTTAATTAACCAAATTATCAATGATTGTGCTGACCACAAGGATTTGTCCTTCATGGATGGGCTCTTCGGCTATAATGAAAGCCATATCCATCTAACAGATCAATATAAAATCGCTTTTACTACCTCATGGGGTACTTTTTCTTATTGTGGCATGCCTTTTAGACTCAAGAACGCAGGTGTTATGTTTCAATGAGACATGACTTATGTTTTCCATGATCTTGCTTGCATCATCCTCACTTATTTGGACGACCACACTCCTCGATCCAATAAGCGAACTCAACATTTAGATGACTTTTGCATCATTTTTCAACGATGTCGCCAGTACAATATCCGCTTGAACCCCCTCAAGTGTGTATTTTGTGTCACCATCGAACACCTTATTGGGTTCATTGTCTCCCAATACGGCATCACGATGGATCCCCTCAAGGTCCAAGCTATCATGAAAATTCCACCACCATGGAATTTATGCCAAATGTAAAGCCTACAAGGAAAATATAACTTCTTACGTCGCTTTGTCCTAGATTATGACACTCATGCGCATGGTTTCCTCTTCTTACTGCGTCATGATATTACATTTTGATGGGATGAACATGCTCAAACCACTTTTGATGATTTAAAAATGGCCCTATCCAATGCCCCTTTGATTAGTCCTCCACACTATGATCACAATTACATCCTCTACTTGTCAGCCTCAACTGTCTCAGTAGCAGGAGTCCTCGTCCAACTAGGAAATGATGGGCGTGAGCATGTCATTTACTACATTAGTAAAAATATTTTATGACCACC
Organism: Picea sitchensis; assembly: GCA_010110895.2. Classification (NCBI taxonomy): domain Eukaryota; kingdom Viridiplantae; phylum Streptophyta; class Pinopsida; order Pinales; family Pinaceae; genus Picea; species Picea sitchensis. The sequence continues at coordinate 86,760 of SNQJ01S0034069.1, read as the reverse complement.
CCTGAAATACAATCATGATGATAAACTCTCCCTCACAGTCCAAAAGTTGCAACACTATATCATGCTTTGAACTACCAAATTCGTAGCAGATTCCAACCCCATGCAGTACTTTCTTAGTCGACCGTTAATTAATGCAAAATTTTCCCGATGTATCATTATCCTTTATGAATACGAACTAGATTTATCAATTCCCAAAAGAATGAAAGTTCTCATTCTCGCCAAACTCATCACATCTTTTCCCTCAGATGCTAAAGCTTCACCCGTCAATACGGATTTTCTCGATGAACACCTCTTCTTCATCCCCTCTAATGAACCTTGGTATGGTGACCTTCTCATCTACCCTCAAACACAAAATTTTGGGTCTCATCTCTCTTGAGACGATCGTCCATGTGTTAGCCATAAGGCCCCTCGATACCTCCTCATTAGAGATCTCTTATATCAACGTGAGGTTGAAACCATTCTTCGTCAATGTCTGACCATAGACGAAGTTGATAGAGTCTTGAACGATTTCCATAGAGGTACTTGAGGTGGCATCCTCTCGGGTATATCCACCAACCAAAAAATCATTCGGGCAGGGTACTTCTTGCCCACATTGTTTCATGACTACATCCATGCAGTTAAGTGAAGCGACAAATAGAAGATTTATGCAAATAAAGCATGAGCGCCACCCTCTCTTCTACATATAGTCATCACCGTCGGACCCTTCTTCAAATGGGGTATATACTTCATGACTTGCAATCCTCCATCCAGTAATGGACACAAATATATTGTCAAATAAAGCATGAGCGCCACCCTCTCTTCTACATACAGTCATCACCGTCGGACCCTTCTTCAAATGGGGTATATACTTCATGACTTGCAATCCTCCATCCAGTAATGGACACAAATATATTGTCACACCATTCGATTACTTTACCAAATGGGCCAAGGCCATGCCCACTTTCAACAATACCGTTGACATCGCATATCGGTTTTTCTTCAACCACGTCATTACCCGTTTCGGAGTCCCACTACAGTTAGTGTCCATTCATGCTAAACACTTTGAGACTGAGATCTTCGCAGAAGTCTCCTCAAAGTTAGGATTCTCCCATGATTTTACCTACCCATACTACCCTCATTCCAATGGACAGGTTGAGGGTGTCAAAAACATCCTCAAAACCATGCTCCAATGTACTGTCAACAAACATAAGACCAATTGGCATCATATGTTGTTTTCCGCGTTATGGGATTATCGCACCTCGGTCAAAACTGCCACCAGTTTCACATTGTTCCACCTCATCCATGGGATTGAAGCCACCCTCCCTATCGAGTGTGAAATTCCCACATTACATACTCCCATCGAGCTATTATCCGACACTGCTCCAATGGAGCAGCGATTGCTAACCTTAGAGTCGTTGGATGAAGATCGTCGATATTTATTACAAAACAATGAGGCAGCTAAAAAATGGTCCAAAGCCACCTTCGACCGTCATGTCAACCTTCGCTCATTCAACGAAGGGGATATCATCCTAGCCTACTATATCACCCACGATACTCTCGGCCATGGTAAATTTGAATCCTTATGGCATGGACCCTACATCATCCAACACTTCCTCACTAAGGGGGCATACATCATGGCCTCTCCATAAGGCTACCCTCTCAAAGAACCTATCAGCGGGTTGTACTTAAAGAAGTTCTACACCCAAGCATAGCCATTCTACCTTAGGATTTTACTTTGTACACATTTGTAGAGTTTTTAGTCTTTTTTTTTCACCACCACTCCTCATATCTAATATACCATCTATGTTATTGACAAATGCATCCTCCATCGTCCTACCACATCGATTACATTGATGGTTCTAGTTGTTGGACATAGAATCTCAATTTGGTTGCTTCAACCCTCTATACCCCCTCACGTGAACTTCTCCACTCCAACAACATATGTTTGGGCTCAACCACCAACAACCAAGTAGAATACGCTGTGGTCATTGGTCTCCTCGCCGAGGCCAGTCACTGACACATTCGTCACCTTAGTGTTTTATTAGATTCCTAGCTTGTCGTCCTGTAGCTCAACAATGTATATTGTGTGTGTGATTCTTTCCTCTTTCGAAAATACCTGCAAGTTAGAATCTTATTTCTCAAATTTGATTCAATCACATTTACACATATTCCAAGACAATTTAATCAAATAGTAGATAATATGGCTAACGTAGTGTTAAATTGGCATTGATCACATCAAAAAATCATCAAATATACATAAGAATCATACATCGGTCACAACATATAGGTTAGAAATCACACACCATAAAAAACATAAGCACATCAATACATAAAAGAGCCAACAATATGTGTCCATATATATATATATATATATATATCGTCCAAAATGTCATAATTTTTTGCAAATACACCATATACATCGCCCGTAGGCCAGTGAGTCCCCTCACACTTGTAGGTACAAAATGGTTACCCACTACCCTATAAAAAATGGGTATCAACCACCCTGTACAAAATGGGCTCGCAAGCCTATATAAATGAAAAAACCAACACTCATGGTCCCCGCAGAGCTCCCCCCTAGGTCCTCTATCAACTGGAGGCGCCCCACCAGTTGGGGGCCTTCCAAGTCCAGGGGGTAGCTGACCAGTCATTGCTTCCCCCACTACAGTTGCTCGGCAGATCAAGGTCTGCCACTCTGTCGACACACCCACACACAACTCCAAGATCCTCTCATCCTGGATATGGGCCCACATCCCCTCCAACACACCCTGAAGAACCTCATCGAATCGTCAACGAAGGTCTTCCATACCCCTTCGGCCTTTGCCTATGGCTCAGGTGCTGGTCTAGCCCCAATGTCATCTAGTCTATGTCTTTCGCTTGCCCTCGGCTCATGTGCTAGTCCAACACGAACATCGTTTCACCTGTGCCTCAGTCCTACCCGTGGATCTTTCTGCAGTGGTCACGCTGGTCTAGAAAATTCCTCCAGTGGAAAAGGGGCACCCACTCCAAAAACTAGGTGACAAGGATCGACCCAAATGAAAATTCACCAAAGTCGTTGGTCCGACACCAATGAATTTTCCCCATAATCCTGGTGTGTAACATCAGCCCCCAGGCAAAGTGGTCCCCATCCAGGACCCTCTCCATAATCCTCAACTAACCTCTCATGATTCGTAGAGTCACCAAGGATCCGTAGATCCTCACTATCATGGAGGCGATGCATTCAGTAAAAATCTCATCAATCGCCTCAATACGAATGACCGAAACCGACATCAAGTTTGGTCCCGAGTAGTTGCGACGTGCCAGGTCAACCAATATCTCATCCCTCGACTTCTGGGGGTCAGTAGGTAGGACCATCCCTCAGAATGGGAGCCCCTTAAGAAAGAACAGATCCTCCACAGTTGAGAGTGTCAGTTGTTGTCCCCTAATGATGAAACACTAGAGATCAGTGCTCCACATAGAAATAAGATACTATAGAAGGAAATCTTGCGATCGTATCAAAGGATAGTCGAAGAGATTAAGCAACCCACAGGCTGCCAAGTGTCTCCAAACACCTAGTTGCTCTCTAACCACCTCTCGGAAATGATCCCAATATCTCTCTCTCCAACGGACTGGCATAACTCTCTCCCATCACAAGATGATCACCTGCATCCATACAAAAACTTGTTCATCCCTCATAAACAATAAAAAAACATCAAAAAATTCAAAATTTGAAACACCCTTAGCCTTGCCTCCAGTGTGTGGATTTCAACCACATAAGTGCACACATGTGTGTGCCTGTTCTTTTCATAGTTGCGCACTAATGTGCAACTGTCTGAAAAATAGTTGTGCAACAATGAGCAGTTGTCACCCCGACAGGTGCACACACATGCACACATGCACACATGTTCTCTACACAGTTGTGCACTGATGCGCAATTGTCCGAGAAACAAATATGCATATTGTACAATTGTCATCTTAACAAGCGTGCATCTCATGCGCTCCTGTATTTTCCTCCCCCATGCCCCCATGCAAATTTGTATCAAGTACATATGCACATTATGCGTGAGACATGGAATCATACCCGCACATCTGAGCGTGGGTATTCTTCCTTCTCACGTGCATTGGTGGGCCCACCCCTAAAAACTACCCTTGTACGTCCATCCGTACACCCCTAACTCAAATATATTGGATTCACACTATGCCGGAGGATAGGACCACTAACCCAAGTCTCGCAACTCCCAGATCGGTTGACTCAATCTCCCATAATATCCAAATCTAATGCTCTTGTCAAATCACTATAGAGACATGTACAAATGAGGTGGCATTGTGGGCCCACCAGCCATATATAGTACCTTTTTCCAAATTTCCACACTCAGTTACAGGAGCCTAGAGCCTTTGTTTCTTGATATGTTCTCAGCCATAGGATCATGGTATCGCCATCTACACAATCACATTCCTCAGGTCATCATCTGAACTTGGCCCCAGGGGAACATTTTTCTCACGTCACATCCAAGTACGCATTCTTATGTTCAAAATTATCAGATAGTTGTTATATGTTCTTTATCATCAGATATTGTTCACATCAAGTATTTGTTTTTTATGTGTGTAGGTACTTGGTCATCACAAATGATGCAGCCCCTTCAGGTATATGTTCAACATTGGCATGTAATTATTCTCTCTGAAAATCAATTGCATCTCCCAGTCAAACCTTCTGACATTTACCTTTAGGGCCCTTACATCCATCCTTGCAGTACCATCAACTCTGCGTCATTTTTGGTATTGTCACCCGGTAGTACTCTCCCCCACATGAGTTGTCCCATTCATAGTTCCCCTTGGAAACTTGACACTCATGCTGCTTTCACACCCTAGGGATGGGAGTCCTGATAGTCTTATGCACTTCTGATAATAATACAAATAATTCTTCTCATCATACTGCTAGCTTTCCCATTGGACTCTCAGGTTATCTCATCTCATTTCTATTGACTGCACCTTTGTAGTATCATTATCCCTCCATATCATCCACCATCACTTTTCACATCTACAACTTTCCCTACATTCATTTACTTCATACATAAACCCACCCATGGGGACCCCTCCCTCCACTAGTTCTCTTCGCAACTTGTGCCCTCACAAGACAAGGCATATTTCACTGGGGCACCCATTTCTATATATGTACACTCATCCTAAACTATTCTTTATTTATTTGGTAATTGTGAAAAGTCTTTGTTTCCAATATATACTTATCTTTTTCTCATCACCCTTGATGACGTTCTTTTTCTCGACAATGCAATGCATGTCGCCCTTGGTTGGGGAATCCACTCTCTCTCTTCATTTCCAACATCATTCATAAACCATGAGTATCCCAAGTCCATGTACCTGTGATATCTGAGTTTGTCCACTTTGTTAGCCTTTGGCATAGTTTAACCCCACATCTAGTCATCCCCTTGACACTAGATACAATTTTATGGTTGTTTCCAATCACTCTTCCAAATTCCCCAACCAAGGGCAGTCTTGAGTCTCACCGCATCTTGCCTTCGTTCATGAGTCTATAGAAATGTTGGTGTATTGGAAGGTGAATCAAGTGTTTGAGAATATATGATGAAGATTAGTTCATATCCATGGAACTTAGAAAGTATTGAAAGGAAGTTGGGATTGAATAAGCATGTTCAGTAATGCCAAGTTGCAACAATAGTTGTGGACATAAGTGGTTGTGCTATCTGGTAACTTGGTCACCATTGGTTGCAAAAGACAGGAAGATTTAGGAAGAGGTATGAACAGGTCATCTGGCAAATGTGAAATTATTTGGTTGTGATGCTTATGGTTTTTTATCATTTTTCTAAGTAGGACCCAGATCAAACAGGTATATTGTTTATATGGTGATGATGTTAAGGGGTGTATACTGTGGGATCCTACTACCCACATAATCATCATGGAAAAACATGAAGTGTTTGATGAATCTCCTTTTATAAAATCAAACATAGTAAAATATGAAAGGTTCAAGGAATGCCTGGTAGCAGAAAGGTTTTCCGAAGGTATTGATTTCCATGAAAGTCTCTCACCAGTTGTTAAAATATTGTTTCTATTCATGTTGTGTTAGCATTGGTTGTGATAGTACAACTAGATGTTAAAATTGTTTTACATGGAGTTTTTTGGATAAGCGGGTGTATATGGAACAACCAGAATGGTTAGTTCATAATCACAACAAAAGATTTGTTTGCAAACTCAAAAATCAATGTATGGTCTGAAGCATGCTAGTAAAATGGTACAAGATGTTTGGGTCCTTCATGGTGAGCCAAATTTTATAGGAAGTGAGTATAACCATTGTGTTTATGGTATATTCCTTATCTTGGTGTTATATGTTATGCTTGTTGCAAGCACGAGCATGGTCGAGGTCAACATGTTGGCTCAATTGGTTAGGACGTTTGTTATGAAGGGTATGGGAGCAGCAAAATAAATCTTGGGCATGGAAATACACAAAGACAGGAAATATGGTAAGTTTGGTTATCAAAACAGATGTATGTGGTGAATATACTCAAGAAATTCAATATGAATAATGTGAAATTGGTAAAATCCCTTTGGATTTCCATTGTAAGTTCTCTTCAGGTTTATTTCCAAATTGATGAATAAGAAAAGGTTTATATGTCTCGAGTATTATATGATAGTAGGAATTTTTATGATTGCAATGGAGAAATGGTCACCATTTCACATGAAGTTGGCAGTGTCAGTAGAAACATGGAAAAACCAGGTCAAGAGCATGGAAATGGGTGCTTCAAACATAGAAGAACAAGTATCACCTACAACGGTTGTAGTGATTTGGTCTGTGGTTATGATTCACGAGATTCAGACAAGTTCATCGGTTTATTAGACAGTTATTGATGGAGACAGAATGGTCCATGCTAGAGTGAATCGTCCAGGCAAGTTCATGTAGCAGTGTTATCAAAGAAGTTTCAGAGATGTGATGGTGTTTGGATTCTCTTGGCTTACAGAAAAGTTGATGAATTAATTAAGGGAATGATATATCAGGTAAATTGTTGTCAATGTGGATATTGTTGGAAACATGCCAACGAATTTCTTCATGTGGTCACATGCACATGCATGCAACTATGTTAATTTGCATGCATGCAATCTATTTATGACTTTTTCGTGTAACTATGTGATCTATTCATGATCAGTCTATGTAACTGATTGATAGGTGTTATATATACGATCATACTTGTAATACCCCAAGGACGTTCCCCAATTGAATAACGAATTGTAATTTTGTTTTATAGGATGGTGAGCCAAGTTTATCTAAGCTGGTGGGATTATGTGTTTATTAGGCCAGAGAGCCTAAGTGTTGAAGGCCAAGAGCTTGATTTTTGTACATGTAATGATGCACATTATTAATATAAAAACACCTCTACATGTGGACTGACCATGATGACTAAGTGATGGGGGACTAAGCTTCCACAAATTCTAGGTAAGGGAGAGGGGGGTGAAAGGATGGGAGAAGGGATAATCTTAAGAGCTTAAGTCCTTGGGAATAATAGTTAAATATTATTCCAAAGATGTGTAAATGTTTATGCTTTATCCTAAGTTCCTGGAAGGGGGAACATGTGCAAATAGGGAGAATGCAAGCCCAGGGAAACAGGTTTCAACCCGGGTGCATGTAGTTAAAAACAGAGAATTCAGACGTGTTGGGTATTCGACCTTCCATTCTCCATCCTCTGTCTAAAATCATGGGTGTCCATGATCGACCTCTGTTTCGATGTTTGTTCTAGGAAATCCTTACTTGAACTGTTAAGTCTCTACGTGGGATCTCTGTACACTCTCACGTAGCCCCGAAACTTGAGTCGTGAGTTTGTCTTGTATTGTTGGTTTGGAAAACCGAATGTCTCGTAAATGATGAGCCTTGTTATGTTGTAGCATCTATCTGTCACCAGTTTAGGAAAGACCATGTCTGTGTTTTCCATGGACTGTTGTGGCCACGCAGTGCTTGACTACATGTGGCTTGTTGGCTAGTGTATGTTCGTTTTGAGCCTCATAGTTGCCCGACTACTTTGGAAACCAAGTTGAAGGAAACAAGTTGTCTGGCCTATGGGTAACACTCTCTATAGGTGAGGGAGGTGGTTGCGGTTGAAAAGAAAAAGTCACTAGACCTATGAGAAACTCTCTCCAGGTGAGAGAGTGTGTTGAGGAAGTAAGAACTCATGGAAGGGGCCCTGTAGCTGCTACAGAGCTCCGAGAATTCTGGTCCGATCTATTGTTGAAGCCTAAGGAAAGGGAGGTTTAGCAGCCAAAGGTGACAGTGAAGGTGTATACTCCTAGGCTGGGACAATCATGCGGGGAATGAGAGTCTATGAGTAGTAGGCATATGTGGCTCCTAGGAGAAAATACTTCCTCTGTAACTATGTGTCTTCCCGTTGACCTTTCCTAGCCTAAGATTCCCTACCCGATGGAGATTAGTCCCAGCTCGAGGGTGACCTACTGCTGAGAGTTATGAGAAACATGGTCTAAGGATGGGAGGTTCATGGAAGGTTTACACACAGTTGGTGGAATTACTACAGTTTCAAAGATAAGTATTAGTTTGTGCTTAATATTATGTTTTCCATGCCTGTGATGCTTATATGTGACCATGTATTATGTTGCACATATGAAATATTGTTAATATCCTTGATGATGTGTATTAGTAGTAATCATGTGCTTACTCTAATTTGTTTAGTTAAATATGTTAACTAAGTTTAATATGCATGTTTTATATAAGAGTATGACAATGTTCCACGTAGTAGCGTTGCCCGACAAGTGGGTTGATGGCCAGGGGCTTTACATTTCAGTATCAGAGATCAAAAGTATAATTTAAGGTTGTGTATGGTAGCATTGCTCGGCTTGTTGGTGGTCGGGGATGTTACAATGTAGTATCATAGAAATGGTTACAACATTCAGCCTGGATGGGCCATGTTAGTGGAAGTTAAAGCAAGAGTTTCGAAAAGAATTGTTGTCGAAGTAGACCAAATTCTAGTTTTGAGCCAAGGTCTCAACATTGAGCCTGAATGGGCCAGATAAGTGGTCATTAGACCCATGGTTTCAAGTGGAAATTATCTTTGGAAGAACCAATATTTGGACCTTAGAATGTTCCAGAGTTCCAAGAAGTCACATGGATGTGTTACAAAGCTCAGGAGGTGTAGCGGTATTATAAAACCTACAACCAGTGTGGTATATGGCCATAGGGAGAGAGAGAGAGCTCAACACAAGAAGTGTTGGAGCTATAGGATCTGTTGGGAAGGAAAGGAGAACCCTCATGACTATTAGATCTAGAGAAGGTGCAAGAGAGTTATCCTGGAAACCTTTCAGGGATTTGACTATCGGGAGAAATGAGGTGTGTTAATGCATGAACTCCTGATACCTGAATCTATGAAAACTAGAGAAATATCTACATCGTATATCAGAGGATGAAAACTTGATCGTTGGATCAAGCAGAAGGTAGCTGGTAATTTCGAAATTTCGGAAAATCAGGAGAAACGAGATGTGTGGATGCACAAAATTCTGATGCCTGAAACTCCGAAATGAAAAAGTGAGTAGGGTGGGACCCGACCACATTGTTGCAGGTGACATGGACCTCCCTGGGTCTTCCATTTTCCACCACCTTAGTTGGTGAAAGTTGTACTACGTGGGCCTGAAGGGTAAAGTAGATTAGAATTTTGGATGTCGAAATATTGGGGAGAAACAAGTGTGGGAACTCCCAAGGTCCAAAGTCTTGAAGTCCCGAGTTCTGAAGTCACAAAGTCCCAAAACTTCGAAGAAGAAAATACCATAGTGGATTTAATCCATTGGATGATGGGTAAATGTGGACCATTGATCCAATTGACTTTGCAAGTTCGGTAATCAAAAATCTGAGAGATAGTTGTATGTGCTTTGAAATCTCCGAAGGCGAAATCCTAAGTAGAACCTAGTAGTTTACTGTTTAGTCACGAAACATAATCGCATGGGTTGGGGACTAATAACAAAGGGGGCTATCACCCAAAATTTACAAAGCCGAGCAAAGCTCGGAAGATTCAAAAAATTTAAACGTTTTCTTAAATCAGACTGATTTTGAATGTGTGGAATTTGTTAAGGAGAGATGGCCTGACAAATTTTTGTTGTCTGCACATTGTGATTGCAGAAGTTTGATGAGTACCATAACCGATTAGAATTTCCACAAAGTGAAAATAAATGGAAGAGACACATAATGATTCTAGTTCAGAGAATGAAGCTAAAGGAATGGATGTTCATTTAGGAGTTTAAGGGTCTGTTATTGGATAAATCGGTAGGTGCGGACACTAACAGATCTCCCTAGATCCACCTATATCTAGAACAAAACACACCAGAACATGATTCTTTCCTTAAGTTTTGAATATTGAATTTACTAACTAAAGAAGGATAGGTGACATACCATTTAAACGTCGCTTCCTCTCTCAATCGCCATCCTAGCTCTGTTCCAACACTCATACAATGATTATCCTGCAAAAGAACGCAACCAACCAAAGTGATAGTAATAGCATAAACTCAATGTAAACCTATGTATGTGATCAAGGAATCATACAATAAAACACAACAAGCTTTATAGGAAAGAATCATATTATTGTATCATATTAAATGTGAAAGAGAGATTACAACCCTGGCCTTGATGTCGTTAGGTCCCTTCCAAATGTTTTTCATTCCCCACACACTTCTTGCTCCAAGGATTATGAGACCATGGATCTAATAGCTACTCACAATCTATCTTGACAAAGCAAATCTCAAAGCCACTCTAACCAAGCTAACAATCACAAGCCAAAAACAACTTAGCCCTTATCCATGAGAGCTCCTCTCCTTTTATAAGATGAAGAGGATAAGGTGAGGAGGTTAGGATGATCCCACTAA
>SNQJ01S0034069.1:56333-72111 GCA_010110895.2 Picea sitchensis | reverse complement strand
GGGAGAAGGAGGAATATCCCCTAGCATGGTAGATTCTGTATCAACGAGAAAAACATGGGCAGTATTGGGTTTACTCTCTAGTGGGAGAGTAGGATCGACCGATGGAGAGATTAGATCGACCACTTGGGTTTCATTATCTAAGGGAAGAATGGGGTCGACAAGTGGAAACAGATCGACCGCTTGGGTTTCACTCTCTAATGGGAGGGTGGGATCGACCGAGGATGGGATCGGATCAACCACTTTGTTAACATTCTCTAAAGGGAGAGTGGGATTGACCGAAGATGGGATCAGATTGACCACTTTGTCAGTTGGTTCAATTAAGGACGTGACCAGATTGACCACTTGATCAACTGAACTGACCGACAGGGGAACCAGATTGATCATTCCATCAACTATAGGAAGGTCAAGAGTAAGCTTGTGATAAGAGGCTATAATTTGAGGCTGTGAAATAGGTATTTCTTCCAGGAATTTTGAGGCTTCTTCCATATGAGGCAAAAGGTGAGTTAGATGACTCCCTTTGCATAACATACATAGGAACTTGACTCTACTTTTCTTCTTCTCAACTCTATATTGACTAGTGGACGGGAGGTCATCAACATGTTTTTTATAAGCACTTTATTTTATGGTTGTTGTTACTCAAAAGGAAAATGGCATGGACAATATGTTGTTTCGACCGACTCGAAATTTATTCAAAGAGATGAAGATGCAATCTTTTCATTTTGATGAAAGTTGTGCTATGAGAAGGAGAAAACATTTATCATTCCCAGATGCACAATGTCCCAAAATCTTAAAACTCATCAATATCAATATTCTCAAGAAATGAGCAAAAAAGACTATACACCAATGCCCGATTCATGGCCCCCCAAAAAAATGTTTCATAATTTAAGACCAAAAAATGCCAAGAATCATGAAATTTCACTACTTCAAATTCAAGGATGCCCCCAATCTAATATAAAGCAAGAAATTAAATCTTTTTGTTTCAAAAATTTCACTAAAAGAAATAATGAACTTTGTTAAAACAAAGAAACCCAAACTAAAAGTTTTCTTTTAAAGTGAACTATTCAGAAGAAATCTGATCTTTCCCTAAACAATTCTAAATAAAACACATGCTTTGTAATTGAAAGACACTCAAAGAAAGAGACTAATCCTTCAAAACCAAAAAATTCAAAGATGGCTAAAAGAAACTAAAATAATGTCAAGCAGACTGTAAACAGATCAATATAGGGTCCAAAAGTTCAATCCAGCTGATCAAAGCAAAACTGGGTCATCAAAATATGACAAGACCCAATCCAAAAAAGTTTACAAACAAGTTCGCAGCCTAGAAGTAGAGTACAGTGCGAGAATTAGGTATTCTCGCAGGCTAGACACTGGTAGGGTGCGAGAAGTTCGCACTGGATCTAACAGCAGGGTGTGAAAATCAATGGTTTTCTCAAGCTGTAGAGAGGTACAGTGCGAGAATGTTTGTAATCAAAGAAAATTTTGAAAAAGGACAGGGAATCTAAGTGAACGTATAGATCTAGAGAGTCTGGATGGATGTCCCACAGACTCATAAACTAGAAAACAAGCAATCAAAGGAAGGGAAACTAGACTAACTAGGAAACAATCTGCTCCCCAGTATGATCACCAATTTTTTTATTGGATAAATCAGTTGGTCTAGACACTAACAGATCTCCCTAGATCCACCTATATCTAGAACAAAACACACTAGAACATGATTCTTTCCTTAAGTTTTAAATATTGAATTTACTAACTAAAGAGGGATAGGTGAAAAACCATTTAAATGTCACTTCCTCTCGCCATCGCCATCATAGCTCCGTTCCAACACTCATACAATGATTATCCTGCAAAAGAACACAACCAACCAAAGTGATAGTAATGGAATAAACTCAATATAAACCTATGTATGTGATCAAGGAATCATACAATAAAACACAACAAGATTTATAGGCAAGAATCATATTACTGTATCATATTAAATGTGAAAGAGAGATTACAACCATGGCCTTGATGTCATAAGGTCCCTTCCAACTATCCTTCATTTCCCACACACTTCTTTCTCCAAGGATTCTAAGACCATGAATCTGATAGCTACTCACAATCTATCTTGACAAAGAAAATCTCAAAGCCACTCTAACCAAGCTAACAATGCCAAGCCAAAAACAGCTTAGCCCTTCTCCATGAGAGCTCCTCTCCTTTTATAAGTTGAAGAGGATAAGGTGAGCAGATTAGGATGATCCTAGTAAATCATGAAAGAGATTAAGATCCAAACCATTCGGATGCCACCTCACCATGGAAGTTTCTCCTTCTAGAAGATTTGAGAAAACGCTCGTTTTTCCCAAGTGTAAGCATTCTCGCACCTTGCCTATAGAGAAATCTGTGAACCTCTCGCAACCCAGCTATGGTGCAGCCAGCAAGAATCAGGCATTCTCACACCCTTCCTATATAGTAACCTATGAACATACTATTTAATAGGGTTTTTAGAAAGGAGAATGCAACTTATTTTCTCAGGAAAAGTTCTTCTCTCTTCTTTCTTCAAGAACTCAGACCACTGACCCCTCTGAAGGCAACATATAGGTTTACATCATTAAAGGTTATAGGGATGATGAAAATAATGTGTAACAGGGTCGAACTCCAATTGACATGGAGAAGAGATAGATAAGGAAGGGCATATGATGAAGATCATTGAAAAAAATTGCAGAAAGATGCCCAAACTTAGCGAACAGATAGTAGAAAGCTCAAGAGAGATCAAGATAAACAAGGTGAATTCGACTTAAAGTTGATGAAGAGTCTTGAGAGAATAGAAAATAAGTTGGACCAGGAGAGAGACTCGACCAAAACCTGGAGTCACCCGAATTTTGAGGGTATAAGATCAAGGAGTATTGGTAAACACCATCATCACTCCCAAGGTCGCTCCAAGAGAAGGACACACAGTAGTTCAAACCCATCTCCTACCATAAATAATAGGACATATGGAGTGGGTGAACTAAAGGGAGAAATGAATAAGATTAATCCTCCTAATTTTGATGGAGAACATAAGAAGGAGGAAGATGGTGAAAGATGGTTGCTTGGCCTGAGGAAATATTTCCAACTACAGAATTATTCCTCTCATGTAGAAGGAAGAATTGCAATGTATCAATTGAAAGGAAAAGAATCCATGTGGTGGGATCAACTTGTGCAGGTGCAACACATTAGAGAGAAATATATCACTTGGAAAGAATTCAAGAGGTATTTCTAGAGGAAGTATTTGACTAAGAGATATTATGACAGAAAGATGAAAGAGTTATTTGAACTCAAGCTAGGAAACATTACCATTGAAGTGTATGAACGAAGGTTTCTGGAATTTCTGAAGTATGTTTCATTGATCAAGGATGTGACTATGAAGATTCAAAGATATCTAAGTGGATTGCCACCTTCCATTGGTGACAAGATCAAGGTCCAGTATGATGACCCAAAGACCATGGAAGAAATGATAAGAAGAGAGAAATGCTTATATGAACAACAAAAAGAAAATCCTACCTTCCATAAGGATTGGGAAGATAAGAATAAGTTCAAGAAAGATAAGAGGCAAAAGGGAACAAAGTCATCCTTTTTCAGAAATAGTCCTCAAGGACAACCATCTCTTATAGATCCCAGAAAGGATGAAATGGTTGGAAAAATGCCAAGACAGACACCTATGGAGTGTTGGGGTTGTAAAGGAAACCATAGGTATAGAGATTTCCCCCACAGAAATGATAAAGTGAGAGATTTACACAATGTTCAGAAAGTTGAAAAAGTGGAGGACATGGGTAGTAGAATGCCAAGGATCTACACAGCCCTCGACAAGCAAGTTGAATTCTAGTTGCACATGATTGAAGTAGAAGGTATGATCAACAACCATGCTTTTGCTATTTTAATTGATTCAAGGGCTATCCATAGTTATATATATCCTAGAGTGGTGGAAAGTTTGCAATTGTCGAGAAGCAAACATGAAAATTCTTGGTTAGTGTAGTTGGCTATAGGACCCAAGAGGAAATTCGTTGAGTTGGTTAAGTCATATTCTATGGACATGAATGGACTGAGCACAAAGGCTGAATTGAACATTCTGACTTTAAGCTCTTATGACTGTTGAATTGGGATGAATAGTTGGACCATGACCATGCCATCTTGGCTTGTCATAACAAGACATTCACTTGCCTGGATGGGGAAGGGAATTAGAAAACATTCCAAAGAATTCTCAAAGTTGTTGGTATCAGAGAAATCTCAACAATGCAGCTGAAGAAGTTCTACAGAAAAGGCTGTCAATTATTTGCAACCCATGTGGAGGAGACACCTAAGGATAAGATGTCATGTATTGGGGATCATGTGATACTAAAGGAGTTTGAATATGTATTTCAGGAGCTACATGGATTACCTCTGAAAATAGATATTGACTTCTTTGTAAACTTGATGCATGGAGAAACTCTGGTATCAAAAGCTCCTTACAGAATGAGTACTCTAGAGCTTAAAGAACTGCAATTGCATCTTGAGGAGATTCTGAAGAAGGGGTACATATTCCCAAGCCTGTCACCTTGGGGTGTCCAGGTTATGTTCGTGAAGAAGAAGGACAAAATGCTGAGATTATGTATCGATTTCAAAAAATTGAACAAGGTAACTATAAAGAACAAGTATCCTCTGGGGATTGATGACCCCTTCGATCAGTTGAAGGATGCGCAGATATT
The DNA here is from genome assembly GCA_010110895.2 of Picea sitchensis. NCBI lineage: Eukaryota > Viridiplantae > Streptophyta > Pinopsida > Pinales > Pinaceae > Picea > Picea sitchensis. The sequence goes on along the minus strand of SNQJ01S0034069.1, from coordinate 67,414 downwards.
TTCATAGATAGATCTCAGGTCAGGATATCACTGGGTAAGAATAAAGGATAAATACATCAACAAGACAACTTTTATAACAAAGTACGATCATTAAGAGTTCACAGTGGTGTTGTTTGGTCTGTCAAACACACATGTTCTTTTTATGTGCTTGATGAATGGTGTGTTTAGGGACTATCTAGACAAGTTCGTCATAGTCTTCTTGGATGAAATTATGGTGTATTCCAAGTTGGGGGAAGAGAATGAACAACATGTTAGGATGGTGTTGCAGTTGCTAAGAGAGAACCAACTATATGCCAAGATGACCAAGTTCTCATTTTATTAGGAGAAGATCCATTACTTGGGGCATATTATTTACAGTGATGGGATAGTTGTAGATCTTGAGAAGATTGAGGCCATTAGAGAATGGTCAATGCCCAAGAATGTTGTAGAAGTCAGATCCTTTATGGGTCTAGCTGGTTATTACATAAGGTTCATCATAGGTTTCTCGAAGATATCTCACCCTATCACTTCCCTGCAAAGGAAGGAGAAGAAGTTTCATTGGACAAAAGATTGTGAGAAAAGATTTCAACGATTGAAGCAGTTGTTAAGCAGTGCTCCAATCCTGAGGATTGCAGATGCAAATGAAGATTTTGTGGTATGCACCGATGCCTGCAAGAAGGACTGTGAGGAGTCCTCGGTCAGAATAGGTTCGTAATCTGTTATGAATCCAAAGAACTACACAACTCATGATTTGGAGTTGGCATCCATCGTTCACGCTCTGAGGAAATGGAGACATTACCTCATGGGAAGGAGGCTTGAATTGAGAACAGACCATAATGGTCTGAAGTATTTGTTTGATCAACCAACCTTGAACGCTAGGTAGAGTAGATGGTTGGAATTTCTTTGTGAATACAATTTTGATATCAAGCATATCAAAGGGAAGGAGTACAAAGTGGATGATGCACTCAATAGGAGGGTACATGAATTACATGCTATAGTCATTATCATGTATCATACTGATATAAAGAGAAGAGTTTTGGAAGATGCAAGCACCGACTTGCAGATAATACGCCAGAAGGAGTGGAAGATTATAAGCTAGGAGTCGTTGGAACACTTCTGTACAAAAGTAGAGTTTATGTACCTAATGTCTAGGATTTGAAACTTGTGATTCTAAAAGAAATGCATAACGTGCCTTATGTTGGGCACCCTAGATATCACAAAACTGTGGCAGAAGTCAAGAGCCATTACTTTTGGCCAGGTATGAAGAAATAGATCATTGAATACATCGTCGGATGTATGGAGTGTCAAAAGGTGAAAATTGAGCATAGGCACCCAGCATGGTTGCTGCAACTTTTACCCATTCCTGAATGGAAGTGGGAAGTGGTGACAATGGATTTCATCACCGATTTTCCCAGAACAAGCAAGCAGCATGATTCCATCATGGTGGTGGTGAACAAGCTTACAAAATATGCCCATTTCATTCCGTTAAAGACTAATCACAAGACAATGAAGGTTGCTAATATTTTGATGAAGGAAGTGGCATGCTTGCACGAAATTCCCAAGACAATTGTGTCCGACAGAGACCCGCAATTTATCTCAAATTTCTAGAAAAGGTTGTTCAAGGGATTCAGAACAAATCTAAATTTCAGTACAACCTATCATCCTGAGTCATATGGGCAGACAGAGCAGGTGAATTGAGTGATAGAAGACATATTGAGAATGTACGTGATGAACAGACCATCGAAATGGGAAGAATACCTACACTTGGTAGAATTCGCCTACAACAATGGGTATCAAGCATCATTGAAGATGAGCCCATTTGAAGAAATTTATGGTAGAAAGTAAAATACTCCAGTAATATGGGATAATCCAGCTGACAGAGAAGTAGTTGGGCCAGAGTTGCTCAAGGAAATGTAAGAACATATGCTAAAAATTAAGCAGAATTTGAAAGTTGCCCAAGATAGGAAGAAAAGTTATACTGATAATAACATAACCCACAGAGAGTTTAAAGTGGGAGATCATGTTTTTCTGAAAGTAAAAGCCAATAGAAGTTCCTTGAGGCTGGGAAATTGTTCCAAGTTGGTAGCCAGAGTTTTTGGGCCATTTGAAATCCTATAAAGGATTGGGCCAGTTGCATAAATGCTTTCATTACCTGCATCCATGAATGTACATAATGTGTTTCATGTTTTGTTACTTAATAAATATATACCTGGTCATAATCATGTGATTGATTGGAATGTGATTCAGGTGGAACAAGAAGGTGTGCTGCAAGTGCATCCTGTGTGCATTTTGGACCGGAAAAGAAAACATCTATGAAATCGAGCCATAGATCTTGTAAAGGTCCAATGGACCTGGTATGGTCATGAGGACGCAACATGGGATCATGAAGATGCAATTTGGGTAGAATACCCACATCATTTTGAATATTTTGGAAATCTTGTTGATGTTGTGTGAAAGTTGTACTCAGGACAGTGAAAAAATAAGGGGAGGGGATTGTAATACCCCAAGGACGTGCCCCAATTGCATAATGAATTTTAATTTTGTTTTATAGGCTGGTAAGCAGAGTTTATCTAAGTTGGTGGGATTATGTATTTATTAGGCCAGAGAGCCTATGTGTTGAAGGCCAAGAGACTAATGTTTGTACATGTAATGATGTACATTATTAATATAAAAACACCTCTACATGTGGATCGACCATGATGAATGAGAGATGGGGGACTAAGCTTCCAGAAATTTTGGGTAAGGGAGAGGGGGATGAAAGGTTGGGAGAAGGGATAATATTAAGAGCTTAAGCCCTTGGGAATAATAATTAAATATTATTCCAAAGTTGTGTAAATGTTTATGTTTTATCCTAAGTTCCTAGAAGGGGGAACGTGTGCAAATGGGGAGAATGCAGCCCCAGGGAGACAGGTGTCGACCTGGGCGCATGCAGTTAAAACTAGAGAAGTTAACCATGTTGGGTGTTCTACCTTCCATTCTCCATCCTCTGTCTGAAATCACGAGTGTCCATGATCGACCTCTGTTTCGATGTTCGTTCTGGGAAATCCTTACCTGAACCGTTAAGTCTCTGTACACCCTCACGCAGCCCCGAAACCTGAGCCATGAGTCTATCCTGTATTGTTGATTGGGAAAACTAAATGTCCTGTAATTGTCGAGCCTTGTTATGATGCAGCATCTGTCTGTCACCAGTTTGGGAAAGCCTGTGTCTCTGTTTCCCGTGGAATGTTGTGGCTGCGTAGTGCTTGCCTGCGTGTGGCTTGCAAGCTAGTGTATGTTTGTGTTGAACCTCGTAGTTTCCTGAATGCGTTGGAAACCAAGTTGAAGGAAACAGGTTGTCTGGCCTGTGGATAACACTCTCTCCAGGTGAGTGTAATTCTCCCCCGACCTATATCCCACTGGCTGGGGCAAACAATACTATGCAGAACAACATCATTCTCATACTTAATTAATAACATGCATTTAAGTCAAATTAAACACATTTAACTCAAAGTAAACACAATATTACTGCTAACATAAATAATCCCTGGCATTAACATAATTCATATGCACAACAAAATACATGATACATATAAGAATCACAGGCATGTAAAACATAATATTAATCATAGGTTGATACTTATCTTTGAAAATGGTGAGGTAAAAATATGATTCCCAATTGTTTGGTGTCCCTCTACACTCTATCACTCATTTATCAACCTGGGGCTTATTGTGCTTACGAGTCACTCTTGTGCAATATGCACAGAAAGGAGAACCAGCCTACTGTAACTATGATTACTAAAGAAACAAGTCACAAAGAACTGATCCTTTCAGTCTTCTGGTGGTATCTATGAAAACTAAGCTTTCTGAAAATATCATAAACTCAATCTTTGAATGTTCACTTGAATGGAATTCACAAGAATTGGGATTTTGTAGCACTTGTGCATATGTATAAGAGGAAATGCTAAAGTATATAAAAACTCAAAAATTACGATGTTGTGATCACAAGGGTAAAGTGCTTAATGATCCCTCTCTTTTGCTCTGTGGATGATGCCAAAGTTTATTATGATGGTGAACTCTTTCACCTAGGCTATGTTATACATACCCAGTTTCATCTACACATACCTAGAGTTTAGCCATAAGGTGTTAGGATAACGATAGGTCTGATTTTAGATGTTGGTTGAAATCTGTTCACCTTAACAATCTTTAACTGTCATTATTCAGCAAATATTTAGGGCCATTACGATGCACATAAACATTACTCTGCAAATTCTAAAATAAATCTTAAAAACTAACAATCTGATCAGCATATATATATTTAATTATCATGCATGAGTTATCTAGCAACAAGGAATATAACAACAAAATAAATGATACGGATTGTACCTATGAGTGGGCCCTTGCTCAAGGTACTCCCATATTCACACTTCAATACTTATCAATAGGAAAATGATCACACATACACAACAGAAAATATATATATGTATATCAGAAATTTAGAACTCAATATAGTATTCGCTCAGCTCACTGTATGATATGTCTCATATGCTAATACACTCTAACTTCTTTGCTCAACCGAGCATACAAATATATACAAAAACTCTTGGATAAAGATAGCTCTATACAGAGTGCCAATCCTAGATTCTAGGATACTGTTTGAAACAAATAGATTCTTGATGCCTCCACATATCCCCTTGTTGTTCAAGTCTTGTATGTGTTGGGGAAACTTGTTATGCACATTCCTGTTTTGGATTTAGCATGTGTGCGAAAGTAAATATGCCGAACATCTTACTTATTTCTTATGAGTATGCAACATCCACGCTGGTAAATATCATCCCTGCCACTTGTTCATATGTAAGTTGTCCACTCAAGGCATGTCATAATGTGTGAGTGTTGATGTGTGTATGAAAGAATAGAAGTGGTTGTATGATGGAAATATCTTCTTAAAATATCCTCGTTATATATCTCAAAATGCCTTGCATCGATACGCATATTCACATGAAGCTGGGGCCTTGCATTATGTGGCTAGAACCTGGGGCCTTGCATTTTGTAGCCATAGTTAATATTGTTGAAATCCACACATATTTAATAAGTCAAATATTTTCTAAAGTTCACTCTAATTCTAGTTTATGAACAAAAATCAAGAAGATTATGTGGCAATAATAGTACCTGTGATAAAGATGGAACTTTGTAAAGATAAGTATTTGGAAAGCATAAAAAGAGGGAAAAATGTATGTGTATCTAGAGGAAATAGGGAACAAAAAGATGCCAAAATGGGGGTTCATCATCTCCCCCTTGTTGATCTGGTTTCATGTCCTCATGCAACCTATTCCTCCTCTGCTATACCGGCATGAACTACCCCCCAGTCATAAGCTAGGTGCCCAAAATCACCTATGTTATAGTATCCAAGGGCCCTCTCCATCTGTAACCACTGAAGTCGTTCCTCTTCCTCATCCCATGCAGTAGTGGCTTTGTAGAACCTGTTGGGACACCAAATGATAGGAAAGTGGAATATCAGTCCTAGCCATTGACTACCATACCTAAGTAAGGAGTTAGCATAAAACGAAGCCCGGTTGAGTGCCAACCCAAAATATGGATAGCCTACAGGGTTCCGGTCCTTTATATATTTAGGAAGAACTTCCCAAATATCGTGAGAGATCAATAGTGCCTCGACTGAATGTTCCCTGGATACCTGCATGAAGTCTTCTATGGAAAATCGTTGATGCTGACGAATGGTGACTACATCTTCTGCGTTTTCCCTCAACCTCTGTAAATATTCTTTTATAACATGAGGCAATGGATACTCATCCCTCACGTTTAAGCTTGCCTCAGCCTCCATCCTCCTGTAGAATTCTACATCCTTTTTCCACTGAGATAGACCAAGTATGTGAGAGGTAAATTCCCTCAACTAAACATCTCCAACTCCGGGGTTAGGATTCCAGTGGGCATTGTTAGGAAGAGTGAAGTTATAAAGATATAACTCACACAACAGGTTTTGATCCTTCATTTCTTCCGAGACATAAATACTAACAAAATCATCCGGTTGGTTTATCTCGTGATGTTGTCCTCCTGCCAACTACTTTAGTCTAAAGACTGCCCACCGATCATGCAAATAAAGAGGATAAGATTTTGGCGGTTCTCTACTAAAAATGCCTTCAAAATCAAATTCTGTATATTGTTGTACCAGCTTCTTGGTACCCTCTATTTGTTGTTTATATTGTCTAATATTTGTTGTCCATTTTTGTTCTTGGTGCAGGTACATAGAGCACCATATCGTCTTAAGCTTTTCAATGAATTGTCTGTGGGACTCTTTATTGATTATCCCCAAGTCAAAGAGTTCGTCTTTATTTCTCCACTGAGGAAGGTCGGGTTTCAATTGCATAAAGGCATGAGTATTAGTGATGATATCATCCAGGAACGTATTAAACATTTGTTGAGCTTCCTCTGCATGGACTTTGGCACAATTTTCCACTCTGTCTTCTGATACATCTGCCCCCTGTATATCCTCCATCAATTCTACTGCATTGTTTGGAATTTTGTGATATTTCAGTTTGCTTTTGAGTTTCTTTATCTGTAGCAAGAGTCTTCGATTTTTTTTTAGTAAAGCTTGATAGCTAGGGCTACAAAACCAAAAAGGCTTGGGTTCAATATGGCTCTTTCCCTTTTCTTCTTCCTACCATGTCCCTTATGGCCAGGGATGAAGTGTGAAGTGGCTGCCATATCTTGAGATTTATCTATCATTTCGGTCAAGGAAGGGGAGATGTCACACCCTGTCTAATTTTTCTCTATATCTAATAATGGGGGTTCTACCCCTTCCGGTTCAGCCTAAATATCTATCATCACCTCATGTTGTTATTTCCCTATTTCTGAATCTTCATTGAGATGTACATCTTATGTGTCCTATTCAAACCCTGTATTTTCTGTATCAATAATGACTGGGCTTAAGATTTTCCGAGAAATTCTTGTTGATTTCCTGCATCCTGTAGTGATCTTCTCGGTCCTCTTTTTAGGTGGTAAAGTTCTCATCTTCATCTTGGACACTGTTGAACCCATGAAAGTATTCTAGGAAATACCAAGTTGACTCAGTTCTTCATTTATAATCATCATGATGAGACCTCGATGATATAAAGTAGTTTCAGGGTTTTGTTTTTTTCTTAAAAACTCAACCATCTTAGATAAACTTCTGTGTAAGAAGTAAGGCATGTTGAGGGGTTTATCACCTTTCAAATGTAACAGGATTCTAATATGATAATGATGAACCAAATTATATCTTCCTTCACAGGTGACAAATTTCTGTAGGTGGAACACCACCTCATCCCAAGGAGAGCTTAGTAATTCCTTGGCTATCCCTCTTCTCAAATTTGGAAGTGGAGAAGGTGCTTTAAGGAATGGGATCCAATTTTTAGGGGCCACTTTAAAATTCTTATACCACTTCTCTCCTTGCAATGACAGCCCTATAACTCTACTCAAGGATTCTTCAAACAAAAGGATATTCATCCTTCTCACAGTGGCTTGGCTACCATCAAAACTTTGAGAAAATTCCATAGTGAGATCGAGGTCAAAACCTTGGAATTTTTCTAAGAATTGGAGCCATCCAGCCTGTTCAAATATCTGCATCACTGCTGAGTGTTTTCTAATACTGTCTACAATATTGGGCTCATTTTGATTTACTTCCCCTCCCATTTTCAAAGAAGAACAATCCGTTCAGAAAGGAAAATGCTACAAAATGAGGGATGGATGCATGCTTACCTCAAAATCGCACTATAGCGCATTAACACAGCCCCTTGTCGATTTTTATTGAGCTTCTGGATAGACTCGTTATAAACAACATCTTATTCTTTTAGCATTTTATAAACAAGAACTGACTCTGTCTGCAGCATTCACGAATAATCTAGAGTGATTCAGTCAGTAACTAATGGAGCGACCTTCGATCGGAAGCCAATGCGAACTTGACTCTATTTGGAAGTAACCCCTCTGTCACCCTATGTGCGTGTTTCACCTGTGTAGCTGCACTCTATGCTCAGAATATCGTGCTAACTCAATTTGATGTTTTACGACCACTGCAATATAGAAAACTCGGCTTCAATTCTATACTGGACAAGCACCGTAATGTATCTAAGCTAACTCAATTTGACGTTGGATAATCACCAGAATTTCTCACATGGTAACTAGCTCGACTCGGCAAAGATGTTGTGCAATTATGGTTATACAGCTTACCCGGCTCAACCTTATGTTGTCAAGTTACCGCAATATTCATGTTGTATATGCTTCTTTGTGGCGAACCGTCTCAGCAAGCATCCTATGGAATCACTGTAATATAGCTTGACTATTCTATATAAGCACCGTAGGAACCTGACTCTGTTATATGAGTGTTGTAATAACCCAACTCTGCAAAGACGATTCTAGAGGTCCCGATTTTTCTCTTCGTATGGAGGTTTAAAAACTAAGCATGAAATAATTTTATCGAGCCAAGGAGCGAGGATTTTGGCGGTACATTGGCATGTGTTATGACAGGTGATGTATCGGGGAAGCCATTAAGTAGTTCGTTTCAGAAAGGGTATGGTCTGTTTGAAATCATGATTGTACGCATATGGAGGGAAATAAATCGTCGGTTACGGAAATGATTGCTACTTAATGGATGTCGGGGGTGATGATTATATGCTACGTAATGGAAAAAATTAAAAGATAGTCAAAGTATGGATGGCGGGTGTAATAGTCAAGTGTGTAGCTGCTAAGGGTTAGGAAATTTGGTGATGTGGTTAGGCAAGGTCATTAAGCGTTATGTATTATTTTATTATGTAGCATAGATATATAGGGTTTATATGGGTATTGGATAGTTCTTAGATATAATTCATAGTGAGGTATGTATTAGGGAGTTAATGATATTATTACTTGCCACTTAACCTCTAGATTTTTAATTTATAAAAGAGAAAGAGAATGAGTTTTTAGGAAAACCTGAACCAATTAGTTGAGAGAGTGCAAGCGCTCCTGGTTGTCTTGTTGAATTCTATTTGTCATGACATGCCTCTTCATAACCCTACAAGATCAATGCATTATTTGTAGTTTGACCATATCTTTGTAACTTAAGAAAATGAAAAATGTAGACTTCATCACCCGAGATAAAATATTATTATTTTTTTTATATATTTTTTCTTATATTTTTTCTCTTGCTTTTTTTTTTTTTTAACAAACCTTGTTCGCCAGAAATCTGGTTTTCAAACAAGAGTTTGTTCCATTGCACCCCGAGGGATTTTCATAACCATTTTTTTTTTTTTTTTGACTAACTGATATTGGCTAGAAATTGGTTTTCCAATATCATTAGTGTCGGCAGCGCCTGTGACCAGGTTTTCACTGTCAGATCTTTATTATTTTTTTTCTTCTTTTTTTTTTTTTAGGTGGATCAACGTAGAAATAGATTACGGAATAGTGGGAACAGGTGGTGATGCCACTGTGCCCATTATATTGAGATCAATATGTTTTACTACTTCCCGAATGAATTCCTCCTTGGTCTTGGGCTTCTGATATAGTCATAGTCGATGACCATTTTCCATGAGTGATGTCCCTGCTTCATCAATAGTATGGACTTTAATAGAGCCATTCTAATAGACTATATCTACCTCATATGGTCCGAGCCATCGAGTGTGGAACTTTCCTTTAAAATCCTTATACCGTGAATCAAATAGGAGGGCCCAATCCCCCACTTTAAATTTCTTTTCCTTGATGAATTCATCGTGCCATTTAGCTCTCTGTTGTTGAACTAGAGTAGTTTGATGTATTGTAGCTTGGTGAATCTCATTAAGCTCATTAATTTGCTCAAGCCAATGTTGTTGGGATTCTGAGAGATCCAAACCCACTTGTAGTGGAATTCTTAGTGTTTTGATCTCAAACTCAATGGGGAGAACCACACACTTTCCATACACTAATTCATAAGGAGTAAACCCTATGGTGTTCCTCCAGGTGGTTCTGTAGGCCCGTAGGGCCTCTGGGAGCCTATCATCCCAATCTTTATGATGATGCTGGATTGTTTTAGTCAGAATATATTCTAATACTCTATTTGTGACTTCTACCTAGCCATTTACCTGAGGATGGCACGGAGTTGACATTTGGTGCTTAATCTTGAATTGCTCGGTGATAGATTCAATGAGTCATGAAGTAAACTGGGCTCCTTGATCAGTGACAATCTCCCAGGGAACCCCAAAGAGGACGAATATATCTTCGTATAATAAGTTAGCCACTGCATCCTCTGTGGCCTTTGGAAGTGCTTTGGCTTCGACCCATTTGGTTACATAGTCTGTACATACTAGAATGTGCACCTTCTACCTTGATGGTGGGTTAATAGGTCCTATGAAATCTAGGGCCCACTTCTTGAAGGGTTCTATTTGAAGTTGAGGTTGAAGTGGCATCTCATCTGACTTCATGGGTCATCCCATTCTTTGACACTTGTCGCAACTCCTGACGTATTGCTTGGTGTCTCTAAAGATGGTTGGCCAATAATACCCCAGGTGTATTACTTTATTTTCAGTTCTTTTATCTGCGAAGTGACCTCCACAAGGTTCATCATGGCATGCTTTTAAGATGTTGTATATCTCGTCCTCTCAAACACGGCATCGTATAATATGATCGTGTCTGGTACGTGTTAACTCCCAAAATAGCACCATTATTTTGCTAACTTGTCACAAAGGTTCGTTTAGAGTTTTTTAATTGCGAATGGAAAAATGAAACTTAATCTTGCAGGCAACTTTTCGACCCCTTCCCGAGATCCAAATCAAGATTTGACTACACCATTGGAAAGATGAGATTCTCTAGATGTCGATCGACTATTCACATGTGAAAAATGGATTTTTTATGACCGAGAAATTCAATTTTGAGAATCTGTCCGCTTTCAACAGCACAGAAGGCAGAATTTTTTACCCGTTAGCTGCTGAAAGTGGCGCTTTCCGCAGCTAAGGAGCGTTTTTTCACAGGCTACGTGCTGTGGAAAGCCTGTAACAGCCAGAATGTCACGATTTTCGCCCAGATTTGAAAATTTTAAATTAAAAGTAAATGAAACCTTTTGGATTAGACAGGTGGTGGATTATTCCATCAAATCCAAAGGCTATTTTGGGAAAGACAAGTCAAAAGAGGAG
>SNQJ01S0034068.1:0-11018 GCA_010110895.2 Picea sitchensis | reverse complement strand
CTCCCTTGACATGTCCTCATGTTCTCTCCACATGGGACATGTCCTCATGTTCTCTCCACATGGGACATGTCCTCATGTGCTCTCCATAAGGGATCTTAGGCTATAAGCCCAAACCCACTTATCCCTTCTTGGATAAGTGTCCTCACAGATCAACTCAACTCAGTTCATAGAGGAGTACAATCTGGAGAATGTATGTCACACATGGCACTCCCATGTAGACTTATAGAGGCTACTTCCTCTAGAAACACTAGGTTCAACTCCCCATAGTGTGTGATGTTAAGGTCAACTCCCTTGACATGTCCTCATGTTCTCTCCACATGGGATGTTTCCTCATGTGCTCTCCACAAGGGACATTGGGATATAATCCCAAACCCACTTATCCATTCTCTAATAAGTGTCATCACAAATCAACTCAACTCAGTTCACAGAGGAGTACAATATGGAGAATGTCTCAGGAAGCTGAAATCAATACTCCCTCTCAGCGAGGGAGGCATTCTTTTCCATGCCAAGTCTATCATGGAAGTACTCAAACTTCGTCCTAGTTTGGTAAGAACATCAACAAACTGCTCATATGTAGGAAGGTACTGCACAAGTACTTCCTTCCTTTGCACCATGTCTCAGAATAATAATGGAATCCAACACATGTCCAAATAAATCTGCAAGGAGCTTGCAAATCCACACTGCTTCGTGGATTTCCACACTCAATGCAATGTAATCTTCTCTCTGATGCTCAAGGCAACATAAGTTTGTTTCCTGCTACACCAGGAAACCATGGAAGATCCCAAAGTGAAGCAACACCCAGAGGTTCTCTTCTTGTCCATTGCGCTCCCTTCCCAATCAGAGTCAATATATCCCTGCAATCTCATGTCAATATTGGAAGTATATCTCAGACCATGTCCAACTATGCCTCACAGGTATCTCAACACATTCTTCGCAACAATCCAATGTGTATGTCTTCGCTGACTCATAAACTGGATAAGTGTACTCATTGCATAACAAATATATGGTCTGGTGTTAACCAGATACATCAATGATCCAATCAGTTGTTTGTACAAAGTCGGATCAATTTCGTCAAAATTAGAAGAAGACACACTTAGTTTCTTCAGATTCGTCACCATTGGTGTAGCCACAGGCTTCCAGTTCACAATCCAAAACTTCTTCAATATCTCAACTGTGTAATTACCCTAACTTAAGAAGATATCATCAATTCTCTTCCACACCTCTAGTCCCAAGAATTATTGCATGATACCAAGGTCCTTCATCTCAAAATCAAAGGTCAACGCATACTTGCATTCAGCAATAAGGCTCGTTGTACCAGTGAGGAATAAATCATCAATGTAGAGGACCAAAATAAGGGACTTGCCATTAACATTCTTATATTACAGGCTAGGATCGGAAATACTTTTGCTGAATTCAAAACTCGTCAGGTGTTCATCGATCCTCGCATACCAAGCTCTAGGTGCATTCTTGAGTCCATACAGGGCCTTCTTCTACCTGCACACATGAGACTCCTTCTCATGTATCATGAAACCATCTGGCTACTCGATGTAGACTTCTTCCTAAATGTCTCTATTGAGAAAGGATATCTTCACATCCATCTGATGTACTCTCCAAACCATGGATGTTGCAGGGGAAATCACCATCCGGATAGAAGTGTATCGAGCAACAAGAGAAAATGTCTCCTCATAATCTATTCCCTCCAGCTGAGAGAATCCTCTAGAAACAAATATCATTTGTGTGCCTCTTGATGTTGTCGTCAACTGTGTGTTTGATCTTATAGATCCATTTAGAAGTCACTAACTACTTCCCCTCAGGTCTTGGAACGATATCCCAAACATCATTCTTCATGATGGACGGATACTCCTCCATCATGACATATCTCCACACTGTATGACTAGTTGCCTCCTCATAACATGAAGGCTCAAAATGAATGATGTGGGTCATAGTTGCGGCATAGCTTGAATATCTCTGAGGTCTCTTTCTCACTTGGAAGGTACCACGAGGAGTTTCATGTCCTTATGCCTCCTGTGGAGTCTGACGAGCCCATGCAGGTCTCTTTTGACCTATTGCAATATCTCTAGGAACATTAACTGGAGCTACGGGATCAATGGGACCAATTTGATCAATAGGCTCAATTGTCTCCCTTTGAAAGGTAATTTCATCTCGGACCATATTTGACATATATATGTTTCCTCATGAAACCAATGTCTAATACATATCGAGGTTCCCTCATGGAACCAATATCTCACAAGACATATCGAGGTTTCCTTGTGAAACCAATGGCTTAGTTACTTCTTCTCACCATTTTAGGCACGTCAGGATGAAGTCTACATTCCCCCCTACTATTCCACATAGGACCCTCCGGGGAGAATGTCTCATGATGTTTCCTCAAACATCAACACTCCCTCTAGAGTTGGAGGAGACTCATCCTCTGTCTCTGCTCCCTATGACACCGAAGGTAGCTCTTCCTCATTCTCTAGCGGTAACTCAATCTCTACTCCCTATGGATGCAGTACAACCTCCTCTACTTGGATCTATCACCAAACTTGTGCTGCAGTCGATCTTGACTGGTTGTATCTATGATCACTAGAACTGTCTCTGTTATTTGGCATGGTCTCGTCCTGGGAGGTACATTGCTCCTGGAGACTTCATGTCTAGAAATGTCTCTCCTTGATATCATGTTGGAATGTCTTACCCTCCACGTCTACCTCCTAAAGCCATCATTATGGATCCTTCTCATAGCTATTACTTGTGATCGGCCCAGAAAAAGAAACAAGAACAACAAAAAGCATCTTCTAGAGAAGATCAATTTATCTTGTGCACAACTATATACAATGACCCTCCAAATGATACATCTTCTACTATGACCAACACACATCCATCATATACTCAATGTCATACGGATACCAACACACATCCATCATATACTCAATGTCATACGGATAACCATTTTGATTTTCTAGTGTTAAATTAGACAAGCACAATTTTCCGCAAGTGGTAATTACTTCAAATGCTATATGATATTACTTTAGTAAACTCTAGAACATCACTAAGTAACTCAGAAAATTTCAAATTCTTAGAAACTTCGGTCTCTTCCTTAGATCACTTCCCACATGTGAGAGAGAAAAAAATATGTGTGTCTATTGTTGTGTCTTTCAAGTGTCTTTTTATAGTAATATTAGATTGATCCAAAAAGACACGTCTCTTTGAAAATTAAATTTAAAATTTAATTTAATTTTCTTTCTTATAAATAGTTGGAGAATACCAACTGTAACTACCCAAACATTAATTTGGTTATAATCCATCCACATAGTATTTGACTTTGTTGAATTGTTCCTCCATAATTCATGTGATTCTTTGCATAAATATAGTTAGAAGTAAATATGTAGTACATTCCTCATATTTAGGTAATTATACATTTTTACTAGAAATTACTGCCCACTATAATTTAGGTAGGAGTAAAAAGTAAATATGTTCTACATAGAGATTGTAACAACCCCTTAAATTTAACACTCCCAACATTTTACTCTACTCTAATTTTCCTAGGCTCTCCTATGAAGGAGTCAAACCTAGTCCCGCTCTAATACCATGTTGGTTTTCTTCATATGAGATATGATCGATATATTATTACAATGATGAGTGTTCCATATATAGAGAACATATGGTGACCATCCATGAAAGGATGCATCCCTCGGATAATCAATAACTATTTATTATTATCATTTACTTATTACATATAGTATTTAATAATCAATAATTGTATTATTGATTATTAATCTAAGAGAATGTCTTCTCAATGTTGTCCAAACATCAACACAATTAACCTGATCATATGCCTTAGATAAGTCAATTTTGATAATGAAGGATGATTTCTTCTTTACATTTATAGTATGGAGGCCTTCCTAAGATATACCAATAGCCTCATGAATTTGTCTACTATCTATGAAACAAAATCGCTTACCTAAGATAACCAGGGATAACATAGGCTTAAGTCTTCTAGCAATGATCTTAGAAATAACATTTTACACACCATTACAAAGAGAAATAGGCCTAAAATATTCAAAATATTTAGGGACATATTTATTTGGAATCATAGCTAAGAAAGTAGAGTTGAAGGCCCCTAGAACCTTTCTAGAAAGTCTAGATTTTTCCACAACCATTAATAGATACTTACCCAACAAACTAAAAAATCCTTTAATAAATTCAATAGCCATTGATATGACCACGTGTTCTTGTCTTTCTAGAAAGATTTAATGACTTCTTGTAATTTCTAAATAGATACCTTTATCATCATTTCTTACTATAGATAGTATACCAATAGTAATAGAGATTCCTAACAAAACAACTAGTGGAGGATGCTTGACAGCTAGGGTTTAGACTTCCACTCTCATTAATGGGAATCTCCCCCTTTCCCTTTCTTATCATTAATCTATTTTTTCCTGGCTTTTCCCGCATTCATATCATCAACAGAAACTTGCATTGGGGATTTCATTCACAACTTTAGGGAATGCTTCCACTTTCCCTTGTATGCTAGCTAAGTGTTATTTCTCAAACAATGAAAATAAATCTGCAATTTCAAAATTGTCCTTTATTATTCATTAAAATAGAACTAAACAATTTATAGAAGACATTTACTTAATCCCTCTACTATATGAAGAAAGAGGAGGGATGATAGAGGATAAATCTCTCTTAGCACTCTTGTTGGTTGGAAAAAAGGGGAAGCAAAACCTTTAATCAATGAAGATAAAGAAACAAAATAATAACATCCCTCCACCCAATTAACAAAAAATCACAAGAGAACCATATATGTAGCATCATCAATCTAAGACGTGACCAATTAACCTGATCATATGCCTTAGATAAGTCAATTTTGATAATGGAGGATGATTTCTTCTTTGCATTTATAGTATGGAGGCCTTCCTAATCTATACCAATAGCCTTATGAATTTGTCTAATATCTAAGAAACAAAATTGTTTACCTAACATAACAAGGGATAAAATAGGCTTAAGTATTCTAGCAATTATCTTAGAAATAACATTGTACACACCATTAAAAAGAGAAATAGGCCTAAAATATTCAAAATATTTCAGGACGTTTTCTTTGGAATCATAGCTAAGAAAGTAGATTTGAAGGCCCCCAAAACCTTACTAGGAAGTCTAGATTCCTCCACAACCATTAATAGATCCTTCCCCAACAAATTAAAAAATCCTTTAATAAATTCAATAGTCATTGATATGAGAACGTGTTCTTGTCTTTCTAGAAATATTTAATGACTCCTTGTAATTCCTCCATGGATACCTTTTCCATGATGTCTTACTATAGATAGTATACAAATATTAATAGAGATTCCTAACAGAACAACTAGTGGAGGATGCCTCACAACTAGGGTTTACACTTCCACTCTCATTAATGGGAATCTCCCCCTTTCCCTGTATTACCATTAATATATTTTTTCTTGACTTTTTCCACATTCATATCATCAACAGAAGCTTGCATTAGGGATTTCATTCACAAATTTAGGGCATGCTTCCACTTGCCCTTGTATGTTATCTAAGTGTTATTTCTCAAACAATGAAAATAAATATGCAACTTCAAAATTGTCCTTGATTATTCATTAAAACAAAACTCAACAATGTATAGAATACATTTGCTTAATCCCTCTACTATATGAAGAAAGAGGAGGGATGATAGAGGACAACCCTCGCTTATCACTCTTTTTGGTTGGAAAAAAGGGGAATCAAAACCATTAATCAATGAAGAGAAAGAAACAAAAGAATAACATCCCTCCACCCAATTAAAAAAAAATCACAAGAGAACCATCTATGTAGCTTCATCAATCTAAGACATGACCAATTAACCTGATCATATGCCTTAGATAAGTCAATTTTGATAATGGAGAATTATTTCTTCTTTACATTTATAGTATGGAGGCCTTCCTAAGCTATACCAATAGCCTCATGAATGTGTCTACTATCTAAGAAAAAAAATTACTTACCTAAGATAACAAGGGATAACATAGGCTTAAGTCTTCTAGTAATGATCTTAGAAATAACATTGTACACACCATTAAAAAGAGAAATAGGCCTAAAATATTCAAAATATTTAGGGACCTATTTATTTGGAATCATAGCTAAGAAAGTAGAGTTGAAGGCCCCCATAACCTTACTAGAAAGTCTAGATTCCTCCACAACCATTAATAGATCCTTCCCGAACAAATTAAAAAATCCTTTAATAAATTCAATAGCCATTGATATGAGCACGTGTTCTTGTCTTTCTAGAAAGATTTAATGACTTCTTATAATTCCTCCATGGAGACCTTTTTCATGATGTCTTACTATAGATAGTATACCAATAGTAATAGGGATTCCTAACAGAATAACTAGTGGAGGATGCTTGACAACTAAGGTTTACACTTCCACTCTCATTAATGGGAATATCCCCCTTTCCCTGTCTTATCATTAATCTCTTTTTTCTTGGATTTTTCCACATTCATATCATCAACATAAGATTGCATTAGGGATTTCATTCATGACTTTAGGGAATGCTTCCACTTTCCCATGTATTCTAGCTAAGTGTTATTTCTCAAACAATGAAAATAAATCTGCAATTTCAAATTGTCCTTGATTATTCATTAAAACAAAACTCAACAATTTATTGAAGATTTTTTCTTAATCCCTCTACTATATGAAGAAAGAGGAGGGATGATAGAAGAAAACCCTCACTTAGCACTCTTGTTGGTTGGAAAAAAGGGGAATCAAAACCATTAATAAATGAAGAAAAAGAAACAAAAGAAGAGCATCCCTCTACCCAATTAACAAAAAATTACAAGAGAGCCATATATGTAGCATCATCAATCTAAGACATGACCAATTAACATGATCATATGCCTTAGATAAGTTAATTTTGATAATGGAGGATGATTTCTTCTTTACATTTATAGTATGAAGGCCTTCCTAATCTATACCAATAGCCTCTTGAATTTGTCTACTATCTAAGAAACAAAATTGCTTACCAAAGATAACAAGGGATAGCATAGGCTTAAGTCTTCTAGCGATGATCTTAGAAATAACATTGTACACACCATTACAAAGAGAAATAGGCCTAATATATTCAAAATATTTAGGGACATATTTCTTTGGAATAATAGCTAAGAAAGTAGATTTGAAGGCCCCTGGAACCTTACTAGAAAGTCTAGATTCTCCCACAACCATTAATAGATCCTTCCCCAACAAATTAAAAAATCATTTAATAAATTCAATAGTCATTGATATGAGCACGTGTTCTTGTCTTTATAGAAATATTTAATGAATTCTTGTCATTCCTCCATAGATACCTTTGTTATGATATCTTACTATATATAGTATACCAATAGTAATAGAGATTCCTAGCAGAACAACTAGTGGAGGATGCTTGACAACTAGGGTTTACACTTCCACTCTCATTAATGGGAATCTCCCACTTTCCCTGCCTTATCATTAAACTATTTTTTCGTGTCTTTTTCCACATTCATATCATCAAAAGAAGCTTGCATTAGGGATTTCATTCACGAATTTAGGGCATGTTTCCATTTTCCCTTGTATGCTAGCTAAGTGTTATTTCTCAAACAATGAAAATAAATCTGCAATTTCAAAATTGTCCTTGATTATTCATTAAAACATAACTCAACAATTTATAGAAGACATTTGCTTAATCCCTCTACTATATGAAGAAAGAGGAGAGATTATAGAGGACACCCCTCGCTTAGCACTCTTTTAGTTGGAAAAAAGGGGAAGCAAAACCATTAATCAATGAAGAGAAAGAAACAAAAGAATAACATCCCTCCACCCAATTAACAAAAAATCACAAGAGAAACATATATGTAGCATCATCAATCTAAGACATGACCAATTAACCTGATCATATGCCTTAGATAAGTCCATTTTGATAATGGAGGATGATTTCTTCTTTACATTTATAGTATGGAGGCCTTCCTAATCTATACCAATAGCCTCATGAATTTGTCTACTATCTAAGAAACAAAATTTCTTACCTAAGATAACAAGGGATAACATAGACTTAAGTCTTCTAGCAATGATCTTTAAAATAACATTGTACACACAATTACAAAGAGAAATAGGCCTAAAATATTCAAAATATTTAGGGACATATTTCTTTGGAATCATAGCTAAGAAAGTAGAGTTGAAGGCCCCTAGAACCTTACTATAAAGTCTAGATTCCTCCACAACCATTAATAGATCCTTCCCCAACAATTTAAAAAGTCCTTTAATAAATTCAATAGTCATTGATATGAGCATGTGTTCTTGTCTTTCTAGAAATATTTAATGACTACTTGTAATTCCTCCATAGATACCTTTGCCATGATGTCTTACTATAAATAGTATACCAATAGTAATAGAGTTTCCTAGCAGACCAACTAGTGGAGGATGCTTGACAACTAGGGTTTACACTTCCACTCTCATTAATGGGAATCTCCCCCTTCCCATGTGTTATCATTAATCTCTTTTTTCTTGGCTTTTTCCACATTCATATCATCAACAAAATCTTTCATTAGGGATTTCATTCATGACTTCAGGTCATGTTTCCACTTTCCCTTGTATGCTAGCTAAGTTTTATTTCTCAAACAATGAAAATAAATCTGCAATTTCAAAATTGTCCTTGATTATTCATTAAAACGGAACTCAACAATTTATAGAAGACATTTGCTTAATCCCTCTACTATATGAAGAAAGAGGAGAGATTATAGAGGACAACCCTCGCTTAGCACTCTTTTTAGTTGGAAAAAAGGGGAAGCAAAACCATTAATCAATGAAGAGAAAGAAACAAGAGAATAACATCCCTCCACCCAATTAACAAAATATCACAAGAGAAACATATATGTAGCATCATCAATCTAATACATGACCAATTAACCTGATCATATGCCTTAGATAAGTCAATTTTGATAATGGAGGATGATTTCTTCTTTACATTTATAGTATGGAGGCCTTCCTTATCTATACCAATAGCCTCATGAATTTGTCTACGATCTAAGAAACAAAATTGCTTACCTAATATAACAAGGGATAACATAGCCTTAAGTCTTCTAGCAATGATCTTTTAAATAACATTGTACACACAATTACAAAAAGAAATAGGCCTAAAATATTCAAAATATTTTGGGACATATTTCTTTGGAATCATAGCTAAGAAAGTAGAGTTGAAGGCCCCCATAACCTTACTAGAAAGTCTATATTCCTCCACAACCATTAATATATCCTTCCTCAACAATTTAAAAAATCCTTTAATAAATTCAATAGCCATTGATTGAGCATGTGTTCTTGTCTTTCTAGAAATATTTAATGATTACTTGTAATTCCTCCATAGAGAACTTTTCCATGATGTCTTACTATAGATAGTATACCAATAGTAATAGATATTCCTAACAGAACAACTAGTGGAGGATGCTTGACAACTAGGGTTTACACTTCCACTCTCATTAATGGGAATATCCCCCTTCGTGTATTATCATTAATCTCTTTTTTCTTGGCTTTTTCCACATTCATATCGTCAACAGAAGCTTGAATTATGGATTTCATTCACGACTTTAGGGCATGCTTCCACTTTCCCTTGTATTCTAGCTAAGTGTTATTTGTCAAACAATGAAATTAAATCTACAATTTGAAAATTGTCCTTGATTATTCATTAAAACAGAACTCAACAATTTATAGAAGACATTTTCTTAATGCCTCTACTATATGAAGAAAGAGGAGGGATGATATAGGACAACCCTCACTTAGCACTCTTGTTGGTTGGAAAAAAGAGGAAGCAAAACCATTAACCAATGAAGAGAAAGAAACAAAAGAATAGCATCCCTCCACCCAAAGATTCCTCCACAACCATTAATAGATCCTTCCCCAACAAATTAAAAAATGCTTTAATAAATTCAATAACCATTGATATGAGCACGTGTTCTTGTATTTCTAGAAATATTTAATGATTGCTTGTAATTTCTCCATGGAGACCTTTGCCATGATGTCTTACTCTACTCCTAAACCATGAAATTTGAGAAGAAAGTTGTCATCTGAACAATATATACCATGTTAGAATGAAGGGGCTTCTTAAAAAGGTTGTTAAAATGGTTGTTTCTTTCTTTTTTCATCCCCTCGAAGATATTAAATTGGGCCCCTCTCTTATCCTCTATACTACAAATGATTCTTATATTCTTCCTCATTTTTTCATAGCTGTGAAAAAATATAGTATTGTCATCCCCTTGTGAAATTTAAGTAGCTTCACTCTTTTGTCTCCATTTGGATTATTCCCAATATAATATCTCCTTTTTAGCAGCATCCTTCAACTTTCACAACCTTGACTTGGATTAATTGAATATGTCATTAAGACTGGAATCGAAATCTTTTATAATATCCTCTTCCTTTATCCATATTTTCTCTTGAGAATTCTAGAATTAAACCTTTTTCAATTCAATAGTTTTCCTTTTGATTATTTTTAGATTTTCACAAAACAACAGTAACTTTGCAGAATCCACCAACTACCTAGCATAACGTTTTCATTCATTTCAAACTAGGTCTCTGAACTCAAGTTCCTTCAACCAATGTGAATTGAGCTTAAAAGGAAATGTGGTTTTTGGAGTAATATCCCCCACTTGTAGGAAAATAGGGACATGATCAAAGGGACCTGATTCTCCTATCCATGTACTAATTATATCTATATTCACAACAAGTTGTTAAACCACAAGAAATTTTTTGATTCTCTTGGGGATAACCTTTTCACCCAACCTATTGTTTCTCTGGGTGGGTTTCAAAGTCAAGGGATCTATGTCACATAGACCCTCATCATCAATATTTATAGGAGGTATTTTGTCACGGGGTCCATCCTTCTATATCCCCCCCACATCTATTGTTGGATTACTGAGAGGGGGGTGAATCAGTAATAGCATAATTATAATCCTTTTTCTTCAAATGTTATATCAATGTAGAATTATTATCCAATAATGAGAAGTAAGAAATAAACAATCACACAC
>SNQJ01S0034067.1:49079-70248 GCA_010110895.2 Picea sitchensis | reverse complement strand
GCACCTTCCACATTCCAAGGGTTGATGAATTCCATTTTCAAGCCCTTCCTTCGAAAATTTGTGTTAGTATTTTTTGATGATAATGGCCTATTTGATGATAATGGCCTATTAGTATTTGTATTTGGAATTGCACACCTCTCCAGTAGGAGGGCACTCAGGATTTTTGAAAACCTACCATAGAGTTAAGAAGGATTTTTTTTGGGATGTCCTTAAAACTGATGTTCAAAGGTTTGTGGTAGAATGTTTGGTTTGCCAACAAAATAAGGTGGAAACAATTAAGACCCTAGGTATTTTACAACCATTATCCATCCCAAGTCAGCGCTGGGAGGAGGTTTCCATGGATTTCATCACAGGGTTACCAAAGTCTAAAGGAAAGCATGTCATCATGGTGATTGTTGATACTCCAACCATGTTGTTTACTCCAACCATGTTGTTTAATTACTTATTCGACCTCTTGTGGTTGAACTCACCACTGTGCTCCATTCCTGTGTACATGAAGCATCTTAGTGTCCCCAACTTTATCAGCAATATCTGGACTTCACCACCACCTATCATCTCTTGGGTACAGGTGCAACTATCACCACTTTTCACATTCAGGATGGAGTCTTATGCCACCTGGGCCATCTATGTGTTACTACAAGAGAGCGTGCAAATCTGATTTGGGAAGCCCACTATAGTCAGGTGGCATGACATTTTGTCATGGAGAAAATTGTGGTCGTTCTTTAGAAACATTTTTATTGGCCAAAACATTAACAAGACATCAACAAGTATTTCATATCTTGCACTTCCTATGCCATTGCCAAGACAACCATCAAGAAGCAAGGCTTATACACCCATCTTCCTATTTCCGAGAAGCCTTGGGAATCCATCTCAATGGATTACATGTCTGGCTCGATGTCCACCAAGAAAGGAAATGAATCTGTATTTGTGGTCTTTGATCGGTTTTCAAAGATGGACATCCTCACAGCCTATAAGAAGAATATCACAGCGGAAAATACTGCCAAGCTATTCTTAGAACGAGTGTGGGTCCACTTTGGGATACCACAGACCATCATCTCTGACCGGGAAAAAAGGTTCCTCGACACATGTTGGTTGAGTCTTTAGTCTCTGTTGAACACCAAGCTCACAAACTCCACTACTTTCCACCCACAAACCGAATTTCAAACAAAGGTCTTCAATCAGATGATTGTGCACATCCTGCACATCTACAATTCTAAGCATCCACATAAATGGGACAAGAGTCTCCCATATGTTCAACACGGTTACAATAGGGCTCTGCATAGCTCCACCAACCATAGCTCATTTTAGGTGGGCCTGGGATTCCAACCCTTGGGACCCATTGATGTTGCACTTCCTCTTTCCACCGCATAGACAGACTCTTCCCATGATCAGTCTACGATCGAAAAAGCCACCAGATTCATTGAGTGAATTCAACACATTTTCCAACATGTCCAAGAGATTTTGCAGAAATCCAATGCTAAGTACAAGCAACACCATGATCAACACAGGGTACCACACTAGTTTCAGGTTGGTGACAAAGTTTAGTTACATTTGCAGAAGGAGTGTTTCACAGGGCCCCATCGAAAGATTCACCCACTTCATTATGGGCATTACACTATCACCAAGGTTGTGGGTAGAAGTGCTTTTGAGCTCAACACTCCACCCTTCCTTGGCCTACATCCAGTGTTCAATATGGACCTCCTTCGGCCATATTTTCCAACATTATTGGACACCTCAAAGATAAATAGAGGTTTTGTATGCCCAAATGAGGCTACGCATTAGTAGGAGTTTTTGAGTTTTATTTACTATTTGAAAATAGTTGTAGCCATTTTTATGTCTGAATGAATATAACAAACAAAAATTGATCCAAATGCGTGTTGTTGTTATTGTTTGCAATTCCCTGTTATTATTGTTTTCATGAATGAATGAATATCATTACGAGTAGATGAAATTGTGAATGTTAGTGTAAGTTTCAATTGTTTCTCTTTTGTTGAGTGAGTGAAAGGTGTGAACATTGAATGCAAGGAGTGAGTTGACAGAGTCTCTTTTGATTCCGAAGCTCATAAGAGATAGCATGAAACTTTCCCTTTGCAAGGAGTGAAAAGTGACTGTTGCAAGACGTGCACAGTCGGCCGCAAGAACTCAAACCTTGCGTAAGAATATGTTGCAAGGAGTGCACATATCAGAGACATGATTAAGTGTTGAAGTGTCCCTTTAGGAGATCAAAGGAAAAAAAGGTGAGGAAGCTCAAAAGAGATAACGCTTTCCATAGGTGCAAACGAGGCCCAAGAAGTGGACTCATAGAAGAATCAAAGGTTGAAGTCTTTAAAATGGTCAAAATATTCTAAGTTGGGAGAAAGCACAAGATCAGGAGGAGAAGTGACTGTAATCATCAGATTGACCATTGCGAAATATTTGGACCGTCAGAACATAGTCTAGACAAGAGGAACACGCAGGGGAGGATATTAGACCCCAACCGTCGGATCTGAACATGAGAACCAACAGTCATTGGATGTAGGGGTAAGTGCATGAACCTTAAACTTTTGGAAGCACAAAGGGTAAGCAAACTTGTGAAACGCAAATTCACGACTTAATATCAACCATTGAATCACAGAGAGATCTATCCCGTCGATCTAATGCTCGCAAATATCGAGAAATAGGGGATCGGGAGAACAGAGGTGAACCAACCTCCAAAGTCGTGAAATGTGAAATCACGACTTGATCACAATCGTCGATCGAAGGAAGATCGTGGATTGTAGATCTAATCATATTGGAAGTTCCCAATACACGAAATCCTGACGTGCTTGAGAGTTGAGCCCCGGGTCATGACCAAAGGTCACATTGAGGGAAGATAAGGGAGGATCTAGTATACGCTAGGCTCCTGTCAGGGTTTCATAGGTCGGGAGAGTCGGGGTGACTCACATGCAAAGACTCGATGCACAAAATTGTGAAACACCTTTTGGGTTAGGCTCATGGTCGCATGAGAGAATCTTGTGCCTAGTGCTTGTTCGCGTGACCTAAGTTACACATAGGGCCTGCGGATATTTCATGAGGATTCCAACAAGGAATCAAAGAGATGTTTCAACTCAAATATTGAGAAGATTGAGTGACCGGGAGTTCAACAGAACCTACTGAGGTGGAGGCACTACATCAAGTGGTATTAGAGATGATTCTCGTCTATAGATTTCATGCGAAGGAGGTAAAGGAGATAGTATGATACCATCAAGTGGAATCAGAGGGGATTTTCTTCTATATATTTTAGGAAAAGGAGATAAAGGAGATGAAAGAACTCGAAGCTACACTCTGTGTGTGAGACATTCGACTCAATGCCACCGAGGAGACGAGTGGAACCACCTTTAGTCAATCATGTTGTAGAAAGGGAAATGCGAGAACTTTGTGCAAGGCTAGAAGCGATGGAATCAGTGCAAAGAAGAGCACCTGATGTTGGAGACATCAACGATGTAGAGAGTGAAGAAGTAGAAGTAGAAGAAGCTATAGGAGAAAATATTGTCGAAGAACGCTTGCTGAGAGCAGTTGTCATATTGGGAGCTAGAGCCAAGATAGATGTCCCAGTGTAGGAAGGCAATTTGGATGATGAAGAGCTGCTGGATTGGATAAGATCCATGGACAAATATTTCAACTATGAAGATGTCGATGAGGAGAAAAGGGTGATACATGTTGTCACCAGACTCAAAGGACACGCAACACTATGGTGGGATGAACTGCCAGCTGAGAGGAGAAGCAAGGGAAAACAAAAGATAAATAATTAAGACATAATCATAGCCAAGTTGACGGAAAAAATCATGCCTAAGGATTACCAGATCAATCTCTTTAGGAAGCTACAAAACCTGATACAAAAGGGTATGACAGTTAAACAATACACAAAGGATTTCTACATGCTTAACATCAGAATTGGACAAAGAGAGAAGGATGAAGAAAAAGATTCCAGGTATATAAATGGCCTGAGGTATGAAATCTAGGATGAGATCAACATGATTCTAGTAAGGACTGTGGAGGATGCTTATCAATTTTCACTGAAGGCGGAGGAGAAGTTGGCCAGAAAACAGAACCAATGAGGCAGAGGTAGAAGCCTAGTCTCAAACAAAGGCAAGGGAGTTTCCCATGAGAAGGCACAAAAATCCAAAGATGAGACTGAGAAACTGTAAATTATAACCTTGTACAATGTCTACTGTAAACAGATATTCAAAAAAGAATAGAAAAGATACAATGGAAAATGTAAACATTACACAGAGATTTTTTTCCTGGAAACCCAAACTGAGAAAACTAACATATATTATATTCATACATTGTGTTACATTGTTTACAATACAATATACATATAGGAGCCAGTGGCATCCAAAACCCTAACCCAATGACCTGGATTAGTCCAAAACCCTAATTCCTTAACTGAAAATAGAAAACCATCGGCAAAAAACCATGTGCCGAAAAACCACCTAACTATCATGTGGTCCCAGAAATACGTCGTCCCGGTAATATGTCGTCCTGGAAAGATGTCATCCCGGAGGAATTTCCCGAGGAATACAAGATGGTGGAAGAAGTTGTTCTAGATAAAGAGAAGAGGAATAGGAGGAGAAGTGAGATATTACACCTGTGGAAAGGTAGGACATAAGTCTTGGGAATGTCCCGAGAGAAAGAAAGAAGGAGAAGGTGAAGCTCACATTTCATAAGCACAAAGAAGGAATGTTGAAGCAGAAGGAGAAGAGGATGGAACATCCCTGATGTTGAGAAAGGTTATATTAAAACTAGAGGCAGAAGTTGAAAAACCAGTGCAGAGGAACAGTCTCTTCAGGACAGCTTGCAAGACAAAGCACATAGTCTGCAAAGTGATAATTGATAGCAGGAGCACTGACAACTTAGTATCCACAGATATGGTGGAGACATTGGAGTTGGAAACAACTACACATTCAAAGCCATACAAAGTCTCATGGTTGCAGAAAGGACACCAGGTAATGGTTACTAAATAATGCTTGGTTGAATTTAAAATAGGAGGATATAGAGATGAAATCCTATGTGATGTAATTCCCATGGATGTATGTCATATTATGTTGGGAAGACCATGGAAGTTTGACAGGAATGTCATTCATGATGGGAGGAAGAATGCATACACCTTGGAGAATAATGGTAGGACACACATGTTGCTTCCAATAGAGGAAAAGGAAGTGAAAGAGGAAGCCAACACAAGCATACTTCTCATGAGCAGGAAGGAACTCCTAAAATAAGTTAAGAAAGGACATGAGATGCAGTTTGTTGTCGTGGGGAAAACTAGAGTTGTCCTTACAAGTACTACAATGGATGATTTACCTAAATAAGTTAAGGAATTGTTGGATAATTTTGTTTACATAGTGGTATATGAGCTACCTAACTCATTTCCACCCATCAAAAGTATCAGCCATCATATCGATTTAATACCAGGAGCATGTCTGCCAAACAAAGCAACATACATGCTGACACCTCGAAAAAATGAGGTAAAGAACCAAGTCCATAAATTGTTAGACAAAGGGTTGGTCAGAGAGAGCTTCATTCGATGCGTAGTGCCAACTGTGTTGAGTCCAAGGAAATATGGAGGATGGAGAAAGTGTATAGACTCAAGATCCATTAACAAGATCACCATCAGGTATATATTTCCTTTGCCAAGAATGGATGATTTAATGGACTGTTTAAGTGGAGAAAATTTCTTTTCTAAGATAGATTTGAAAAGTGGGTATCACCAGATAAGAATGAAAGAAGGTTATGAATGGAAGACAACCTTTAAGACAAATGAAGGTTTGTATGAATGGCTTGTTATGACATTTGGCTTAACAAATGCCCCAAGTAATTTTATGAGGTTGATGAATGAAATACTGAAAGATTTCATTGGAAAGTTTGTGGTTGTATATCTGGATGATATAATGATATTTAGCAAGACTAAAGAGGAGCATTTGAGACACCTGACACTAGTGATGAGGAGACCACAGCAGGAGAAGTTGTTGATACATATGAATAAGTCCTCTTTTATGAAGACATAAATCATTTACTTGGATTTTGTGATATCTTCAAATGAAATGAAGATGGATCCAAAAAAGGTGAAAGCAATCAAAGAATGGTCGTCACCAAGAAGCATGTTTGAGGTAAGAAGCTTCCATGGATTAACAAGTTTCTATAGGAAGTACATCAGAGATTTCAGTGGAATTTTTGCACCAATGATGGATATAGTGAAGAAGAAGCACAAGTATTTTAAATGGATAGAGGAGGTTGAGAGGAGCTTCAATATATTGAAGGAGAAGATAACAGAACAACCAATTCTGGTCTTGCCAAATTTTGAAAAGACATTTCAGGTGAGATGTGATGCAAGTGGAGTTGCAATTGGAGCAGTTTTGAGCCAGGATAATAGACCAGTTGCCTATTTCAGTGAGAAATTGAATGAGACTAAGAGAAAATACTCCACATATGATAAGGAAATTTATGCCATAGTTCAAGCCCTTAAGAAGTGGAGACACTACCTTATCCCATGGGAATTTGTCTCGTATAGCGATAACCAATCCTTACAATTCATAACAAGACAAGAAAAAATGAATCAGAAGCATGCAAAATGGATTGATTTTATGTAGAATTTTAGTTTTTTCATAAAACATATTGCTGGGAATGATAACAAAGTTGTTGATGCATTGAGTAGGAGATGTTTGATTCTGAAGGAGTTTCAGGTGAAGACTTTGGGGTTTGAACACCTGAAGGATATATATTGTGATGATGCAAATTTCAAGCAAGCATATGAATAATGTGTGAATCTTGTGCTAAGAGATAGAAGCCAATGGGTAGAGTATACGATTCAAGAGGGATTGTTATTCAAGGGAAATTAGTTATGCATACCAAAATGTTCAATGAGGAACAAACTTTTGAAGGAGAAGCATAGTGCAGGATTGGTTGGACATTTCGGCCATGATAAAAAATTCCCACAGTTGAGCAGTTCATAATATTGGATAGGTATGAGGACATAAATGATGAAATTTGTGAACAGGTGTAGAATCTGCCAACATGCAAAAGGTAAACGACAAAACATTGGATTGTATCAACCATTGCTAATACCAGAGAAACCTTGGGATGCAATAAGCATAGATTTTGTGTTAGTACTACCAAGAATGCAGAGAGGATGTGATCACATATTTGTGGTGGTGGATAGATTTTCAAATATGGCACATTTTATCCCATGCCAGAAGACCAGTGATGCAACACATGTTGCAAATATGTTTTTCAAGGAAGTTGTGAGACTTCACGGCCTACCCAGAAGTATCGTCTTGGACAGAGACACAAAATTTGTTAGTCATTTTTGGAGAACACTGTGGAAGAAGTTGGGGATGGATATTTCATTCATCTCAACTTGTCATCCTCAGACAGATGGATAGACTGAGATGGTAAACAAAAGTTTGGGAAACTTCTTGAGGATTTTGGTCACTGAGCATCATAACCAATGGGATCATATTCTAACACAAGAAAAATTTGCATACAACAAATCGCCAAACAGAAGAACTGGAAAGAGCCCATTCTAGATATTGTATGGAATGCAACCCAGGGGAGTATCTGAGTTGAGATACTTAGGATAGAGTGAGATCAGAAGCGTTGGAGAAAAATATTTTTCTGTAGAAATGTAGAATCTCCATAGCCAGATCAGAGGACAATTACAAAACTCTAGCCAAGAGTACAAGCATAGAGTTGATCAACATCACAAAGAACTTCAATTTGAGGTGGGAGATCAGGTTCTGGCACATCTCAGGAAAGAAATGTTCCCTAGGGGAACGTATACCAAGTTAAAAATGAAGAAGACAGGGCCATGTAATATCTTGAGGAAGTTTGATGCAAACTCCTATGAGATTGAGCTACCAGATGATGTGGGCATATCACCCATATTAAATGTTTCAGACCTGTATCCTTACTGGAAAGATGATGTAGAGGGATTAGAAGATCAAGATAAGATTTAGTGGGAGAAACAAATGCCTATAGCAGAAAAACCACAGATGGAGAAGATCATTGATCAGAGAATTGGAAAGAAGACCAGGAGGAATACCTATCTTGAATATCCGGTTAAGTGGAAGGGACACCCGATAGAGGATTCCAGTTGGGAAAATGAAGCTGATATCCAAGAAGGGAAGAAGGGAACTGATGAAGAAATCTGAAACGCTTGGAGTTACTGTGAGTCTTTTGGGGAGATGATGAAGAAGGGAAGAAGATCAAACGTATGGAGGTGGAATGATCATGAATGATCAAGGAGTTTCAACCCGAGTCTTTAATGTAACTGAAATTAGGTAGCAGTTAGATTTTTTTTTTCATTTTTCGAGTAGATGAGTAGTCGGGGGGAACCCTAAGGACCCTCTCAGATAAATAGAGGTTTCTGTATGCCTAAATGAGGTTGTGAGTTAGTAGGAGTTTTTGATTTTTATTTACTGTTTGAAAATAGTTGTAGCCATTTTTATGTCTGAATGAATATAACAGAGAAAAATTTATCCAAATGCATGTTGTTGGTATTATTTGCAATTCCCTGTTATTATTGTTTTCATGAATGAATGAATATCGTTACGAGTTGATGAAATTGTGAATGCTAGTGTAAGTTTCAATTGTTTCTCTTCTATTGAGTGAGTGCAAGGTGTGCACATTGAATGCAAGGAGTGCATTGATAGAGTCTATTTCGATTTCAAAGCTCAGAAGAGATAGCACTAAACTATCCCTTTGAAAGGAGTGCAAAGTGACTATTGCAAGGCGTGCACAGTCGACCGCAAGAACTCAAACCTTGCATAAGGATCTGTTGCAAGGAGTGCACATATCAGAGACTCGATTAAGTATCGAATTGACCCTTTAGGAGATCAAAGGAATAGAAGGCGAGGAATATCATAAGAGATAACACTTTCCAGAGGTGCAGATGAGGCCAAGAAGTGGACTCATAGAAGAATCAAAGGTCGAAATATTCTAAGTTGGGAGAAAGTGCAAGATCAGGAGGAGAAGAGAATGTGATTGTTAGATCGACCATCGAGAAAGATTTGGACCATCATAACATAGTCCAGACAGAAGGAACCCGCAGGGGAGGATATTAGACCCCAACCGTTGGATCTGAACATGAGAACCAATAATCGTTGGATCCAGGGGTAAGTGCATGAACCTTAACCTTTTGGAAGCGCACAGGGTAAGAAAAATCATGAAACCTGAATTCGCGACTTAATATCAACCATTGAATCATGAAGATATCTAGGTTGTCGATCTGATGCTCACAAATATCTGGAAATCGGGGATCAGGAGAACAGAGGTAAACCAAACTCCAAAGTCATGAAACATCAAATCACGACTTGATCACAACTATTGATCAAAGGAAGATCATGGACCATAGACCTGATCATATCGAGAGTTCCTGATACACAAAATCCTAACATGCTTGAGAGTTGAGACCTAGGTCATGACTAGAGGTCACATTGAGGGAAGATAAGGGAGGAGCTAGTACATGCTAGGCTGTTGTCGAGGTTTCAGAGGTCGGGAGAGTCGAGGTGACTCACATGCAAATACCCGACGCATGATATCGTGAAACTCCTTTTGGGTTAGGCTCGTGGTCACAGCCCGTGGTCGCGTGAGAGAAGCTTGCGCCTGGTGCTTGTTCATGCGAGCTATTTTACACATAGGACTTGTGGATATTTCGTGAGGATTCTAGCAAGGAATCAAAGAGTTGTTCTAGCTTGAATATTGAGAAGATCCAGTGACCGGGAGGTCAGTAGACCCTGCTGAGGTGGGGGCACTGCATCAAATAAGAAGGTGTTAGTTCCAACTACTTGGAATATGTTAGGATATTTATGTATGCTTAAAAGTCATTGGGACACCAACATTCATTAAGAGGCAATAATTTCCTTTTTTTTATGAGCCTCTAATATTAGCAATGTGAATGTTCAAAATCTAAAGGGAAATGTTGTTCACATGGCTGCAAACTATATTTTTGCACTTAATCTATCATGTCAAAGACACCTCCTTGAGAAAAATTTATGGATTGCCTATGAACTTGGTTTTTGATTTTAATTGGTGAGAATGATCATGCAACATGGACTAAAAATTATTCATCAAATGAATGGTATTTTTAAAGAGCTTGAAACACAAGTTGGCATTCCCATCTCTCTATGTAAGAAGAGTCACATGCTCAACTCATTTTAGAGTGACTCGTTTAACCACAAGATTTTGAAGATTCATATTCTAAGCTAAGGCATGCCAACATTGATCCTAAAGCTACACGCCAAACTACAAATTCAAAGGAGATTCAAGGATTAAATAGTTTACAATATGACATCGCCATTTTATCATATTACCTTTCTATCGAATTTGATGTTCTCTTCAAATAAGCTCCAATTGTGTATATTCCAGCCTATACGAGATTTATTCTTTGCTACAAATGCATATTGTTTTTCATTCCATAGTTAATGAGGCTCAAAGCACACTGCATTGATAACATCACCATTTCCTGACTAGAATGTTAAATCTACAACCTAATTATTTGCTACATGGAGGATTCAATGATACCTTTATTAGTTTTATAAATAGGTAGAACACTTTTCATAGAGCCTCCTTGAATGCAATGTATTAAATGAAAGCTTTGATACCACATGAAAGGAAATAAAAATGCAATAGAAATAAAATTATATGAGAACATCGAAACAACACATAAATCATGCACGAGATTTATCCTAGAAAATCCAAATCGAGAAAAACCAGCTAATGGACCTATTAGTTCCTTGACCAAACCCGACCAAGTGAGCCTTCACCACTCATGTCCTGGCACATTACAATGGAGTATCACCAACATTTTAAATTATTTCATAACATGTAATCCATGGGCTCTAAAACCATGTTCCAAAAACCATTATTTTTCACCTAACAACTTTGACTCTTTCACCAAGTCAAGTTTAACCAAAAATTCCCCCCTTTAGCAATGTTGACTTGGGGTTTCTCATGACCAAACCCGACCAAATTGGTCAAGTGAGTTTGCACTACTCACCTCCAGGCCCTACCCCCATCAAATTTTATAACCATGGTATCTGGGAATCTTGCATGTTCCCCCCTATTACTTAGGTCTATGTCTACACTTTATCGGTAAGTTACCAAGGGTACGCATGCCTAACTGGGTCTTACAATCGTATGCCCATTTATATGCAATAAATATTTTCAACTCCATAATAATGTTTTTCTTTGTTTCTATTCTGACACTTATGTAATCATCCTCTCACCTTGCCATTGCTCATCTTCATGTCACTCACATATTGGTGAAGATAAAATCCAAACACCAATTGTGCACCATGTATTTTTGTATCATCATCCAGACACTCCATGCCTCCCAAGAAAATATCGACACTATCATCTCCAATACCGGTGCCATCATGTTGATCAAGGGATTTTCATTTTCCGCCACCAATTTCTCTTGATCACTCATTAATCATGTTCCTTGTCTCTCTCTCCATGGATCCCATCATCAAACCACTCTAGCTAGAGAGTTTAGGTTTTCCTTTCTCTGATACCACATAAAAAGAAATAAAAATGTGAGAAATAAAATAATATGAGAACATGGAAAAAACACATAAATCATGCACGAGATTTATCTTGGAAAGCCCAAATTAGGAAAATCCAAATAATAGATATATTAGTTCCTTGACCAAACCTGTCCAAGCCAATCAACCTCCCGGCCCTGGCCAATGCCAAGTGATCCTTTACTGCTCACATCTTGGCACATTACAATGGAATATCACCAACCTTTTAAAGGATTTCATAGCATGAAATCCATGGGCTCTAAACTATTTGTTCATGTTTATACACCCTGAGTGGGCCTAAGGGTTAAGAACATGTGATTCCTCTTAATAGGTCACAAGTTCAAATCTAGAGGGGGGTAGGGTATGCATACCTTCATATAATTTAGCAGTCAAATCACTGTGCGAAGGGGGTCCATTGTCCCACAAGCAAGGGGGTCTCATACAACAATTTGGTGTTTGGGTTGGCCATGATCTTAAAATTAGATTATTATTATTATCATTAAAAAATAATGTATAGAGTTTTCTTTCACATTTTTATTAGTATACTCTTCCTCAAAAAATGAAACATAAAGTGACCAAATAGTAATATAGTTACAAGTATTATGAAATCACCTTCCACAAACCATGCATAGAATTACAAGTGAGAAATCATGTTCCACTTGTTCCATGATTGATATCTCTCATACACATGTGTCTCATAATTGATATCTCTCATACATGAGTGTCTCATATGCATATTGTCTCTTCGACGATGTTTTTTGTTTGCATTAAGGTTGGAGTGATCCATGAGGGAACATAGTAGAGCGATAACAACTATATCCTCAAGGGGGTTCTCTAAGGGTGGCTGGTGGTTATTCAACAAGGTAGAGTATTTTATTGATTTTTCATGAACTCGGTCTTGGAATTCAACATCCGATCAACATTGAGAGTAAGAATAGTTGGGTTTCTAGTAATGAGCTTCCTTACCTGGAGTTTTGTGAATCTCGAATCTCTCACGAATTGAACTACTTGCTGAGGCATATGAGTGGATATCATTTCGACCAAGGATGGACTTAAATTAAGAATAGTTAAGAGATCAGACTGGCACAAGCCACATTCGATGAGCAATAATTCTGCAATGAAGCATGTGTTATCAACTTCTAGGTAGGTTGTGGGTGTTTCATTACCAGTCGTGGATGTAGAAAGCAGTGAAAATTGAAACAAAACAATCAGTGGAAATGATGGGGATAGTGTTTCATTTGTAGTATATAGGCGGTGAAAAGGAGATCCGAAGGATGAAACCAAGTATTTGGATAACATGGCTAAGGATATTGCATATTATATGAAACTAGGGTTTTGTTCAAAACAATAAACAACAAAATGCCCAAAATAGATATAAATGAGTAAATTGGAAGTGAGTCTGTGGAGTCTTATTGATAAGAAAGCATAGTTGTTGATCCACCATAAACTTTAGGATTAGAGTGAGATCTTGTCCCAGCTTCGGACCCATTTGGAGAACCATAGCCTATAGTTGACCGAAATAAATAGTTGTCTCATTAGCATGAAATAAAGATAGGTGGAAAGGCAGGCTAGCTATTATGCTTTAACATGGTCTTACCTTCCTTCGATAATTCTATCCATAAAGGGGAGAATATCAGGCTATGAAGGAAGGGACTAATGTAATTTCCTTGATCCAGAACCCTTTGTAACTGTACATATAGGCTACTGATTCGATTGGTACCAAGTGTAAATGTAATGAAAATTTATTCTGGTGAGTTGTTGGCACTAAATTTTGATGATGTGTGCATCATAGTAGTGCGTAAAGAAGTGTTATCAAAGATAAGGTGCAAATATTTTATGTGTTGCACGCACCTGGGTAAGTGCGTACATTGCACCATGTTGCATGCACTTGGGTAAGTGCGCAATAATGACCTGGAAGTGTGCAGAGTTGAGATGTGTGTGTGTGTGTGTGTGTGTGTGTATTGAGTCTGGAGAGCCTATATGATTATGGGACTGGTGAGCCAGGACACAGATAGGCCAATGTGCCTATTGTTGGTTGTGGATCCTGATTATCATCCTAATTTGAAGGTCTTTGTTTTCAGTCGTGTTTATACCACATGAAGACTTTAGACCCTGGAAGAATGTACACTCCTACACACAGGGGAGTGCAGAGGGAGTTTACCCCCTCTGCATGGTTCGGGGGAAAGAAGGGGTTCGAGGGTGAAGCCCCTAAAGGAAAAATTGTCTTGTAAATGTATATTGTAATTTCATTGTAAATCTGGACCGTTCATTATAAGATCACAGATCTGAAAGTAGAAGTTATGTTAGAGTTTTTTTCCCTAGAAGGAAACCCTCTTTTACGAGGGAAATGTATTGCGGCTATGTATCATGTTGAATATTGTATTTCGAGTGAGGATATCATGAGAGAAAGAAGAGGAAGTTACCATGGGTGTGTTGTAGGTTTTATCCCTTAATTTGTTGGATAATAATAAAGGAAGGACCTGACAATTTCTTTGGTGGACGTATCCCACACTAGGTGAACCACGTATATCTGTGTCTGTATTGTATTGTGTATCTTCTGTGTTTTATTTCCACATTTGTTTTATTGTATTGCTCTGCGATCCTGTTTTTCTAACAACTCGTATCAGAGAAAAAGGTAACTCACAGGAAAAGAGGGTTCCTGGTTCGAGTGGGAGCAATGGCGGAAGATGGAAAGTTTAGGGTTGACAAATTTAATGGCCAAAATTACCAGCTATGGAAGATGCAGATGAAAGATTATTTATATCAAAAGAATCTATTCCTACCATTGGGTGGAATAGAAAAGAATTCAACGACGATGAAGGATGAATAATAGGAGGTTCTTGACAGAAAGACACTAGGAACGATACGGGTGAGCCTGACAACGTCGGTGGCTTTCAATATTTTGAAAGAAAATAAAACGAAGGAGTTGATGGACACATTGGCTAAACTATATGAAAAACCCTCGACATCCAATAAGGTATTTCTAATGAAGAGATTATTTAATATGAAGATGTCAGAAGGTGGGTCTATTGTAGATCATTTAAATTAATTTAATATGGTTACTAATCAACTAAGTTCTGTAAAAATGAACTTTGATGATGAGGTCAAGGCTCTTTTAATCGTGTGGTCATTGCCAAAAAGATGGAACGTCTTGGTCATGGTTGTAAGTAACTCTGCCTCTTGTTCAAACACTTTAAAATTTGATGATGTTGTTGGTGTTATCCTTAGTGAGGAAATGCAATGGAAACACATAGGTGAGACATCGGGTAATGTGTTAAACATGGAGAACAAGGGAAGACAAAATGATGGAGGAAAGGGCTCAGGGAACCACGAGAATTATACGAAGGGCAGATCCAAATCCAGAATGAGAAAGATAGAGTGCTGGAATTATGGGAAGAAAGGACATCTGAAGAAAGACTACAAAGCTCAAAAGAAACAAAGAGATGGACATCAAGAGAAAAATCAGGAATAAAATGTAACATGTGATGTGTTACAATATGATTTGGTTCTTTCTGTAGATAATATTTTGGAGTCTTGGGTATTATATTCAGGGGCTTATTTTTATGGCACACCCCATAGGAAACATTTTCTAGATTATGTTCAAGGTGATTTTGGACAAGTTCATTTGGGTGATGATGCGCCATGGAAAATTGTTGGAATGGGAAAGGTAAAAATAAAGAAAAGTAGTGGAAACCAATGGTTGTTGAAATAGGTAAGAGATGTTCCAAATCTAAGAAAAAATATAATTTCAATAGGCCATTTGGAAAGTGAAGGTTGTATATCCATATCTACATATAAGGTGTGGAATGTCACCAAAGGATCACTGGTGATAGAAAAAGGAGAGAAGGTAGGTACATTGCATTTATGTACTAGTAATAATAACTTTTCTATCTCTTTAGATTCTACAGGAGTGGATACAACACTGTGGCATCATAGGATTGAACACATGCATGAGAAGAGGATGAAGATACTTCACAAAAGAATTTTTTTGCCAGATATTAAACAAATTGATTTGGATTTCTGTGAGCATTATGTTTATGGAAAACATAAGAGAGTCAGATTTATCAGAGTCGGAAAAGAAAAGAAAAGTGAAAGGTTAGAGCTTGTGCATACAGATGTATGGGGACAAACTCAGGTCTCATCTCTTGGAGGCTCTCATTATTGTGTTACTTTTATTGATGATGCAACTAAAAAATCTTGGGTTTATTGCATTCGACAAAAATCTGATGTTTTTGATACTTTTAGGAAATGAAAATGTTTGGTTGAGAATGAGACAGGAAAAAGGTTGAAGTGTCTCAGATTAGACAATGGCGGTGAATATTGCAACAAGGAGTTTGATGATTACTGTTCATACCATGGGATTCGTAGAGAGAAGACAGTTCCAGGAAAACCACAAGAAAATGGTGTGCCAATAAGGATGAACAAAACAATCATGGAGCGTGCAAGGAGTATGAGATTGCATGATGGTTTTCCCTTACAGTTCTGGGAAGATGTTGTAGATATTGTTGTTTACTTAACAAACATAGGACCTTCAAGCTCTTTGGATGGTATAATTCCAAAGGAGGCATGGATAGATAAAAAGGTAAACTATCATTTTTTAAATACTTTTGTTTGTGAATCATTTGTCCAAATTGATAAAGAAAATAGAACAAAGCTTGAGGAAAAATCCAAGAAGCATACCTTTATTGGATACGGTGTTAATGATTTTGGTTATCTCTTATGGGATTATGAAAATAAAAAAATCATTAGGAGTATAGACGTCATATTAGATGAGAAGATCGTGTACAAAGATCAATTGCAAGGAAAGAAACAGGAAAAAGAAAAAACAGAATACACAGTGCTTGATGAGATCACTGAAAAAGAAATTCCAAAGGTACCAGAAAATCAAAATGTACAACAATTAGATCAACAAGTACCTCAAACTTCTGCAAGTGTTGTTAGAAGATATACCATGTTAAGTATACCCCCTTAACCATACTCTCCTTCATTGTATTATTTATTGTTGACTGATTCTAGTGAACCAGAATGTTATGAAGAGGAAATGTAGGTAGACACTAAAAATAAATGGGAGCAAGGTATGAAAGAGGAAATGGATTACTTGGTAAATAAACAGACTTGGGAGTTGGTTCAGTTTCCTACAGGAAAAAGAGCATTGCATAATAAATGGGTTTACAAGTTGAAGGAAGAAGATGGAGGAAAAAAGAAGTAAAAGGCTAGACTTGTTGTAAAGGGGTTTGCACAAAAGAAAGGTATATATTTTAATGAAATATTTTATCTTGTTTTTAAAATGAATTCAATTAGGACTATTTTAATACTTGTGGCAGTAGAAGATTTTCATCTTGAACAGTTAGATGTAAAAACAACTTTTCTCCATGGGGATTTGGAGGAAGAGATTTATATGTAGCAGCCACAGTGGTATGAGGTCAAAGGGAATGAAAATTTGGTATGGAGGTTGAAGAAGATATTGTATGGCCTAAATCAAGCTCCAAGGCAATGGTATTTTAAGTTTGACAGGTTTATGACAGAACAAGGTTATAGTATATGTCATTCTGATCACTATGTTTATTTTAAAAGGCTAGAAAATGGAAGCTATATTATCTTGATATTGTATGTAGATGGAATTATTGTTGTAGGGTCTAATATGAAGGATATAAATGTTCTCAAGAAGAAATTAGATAATTCATTTGCAATGAAGGATTTGGGTGTTGCAAAGAAAATCCTTGGTATGAGAATAACAAGAGACAAAAAAAATCGCAAATTGACATTGTCTAAGGGTGAGTACATAAAGAAGGTGTTGGAGAGGTTTAGAATGTAGAATGAAAAACTAGTTAGTACACCTTTGGCCAACCATTTCAAATTAACTAAGGAAATGTGTCCCAAGACACAGGAGGAGATAGAATACATGTCTAGGGCCCCTTTTTCATCAGCAGTTGGCAGCTTGAGGTATGTGATGGTTTGCACAAGACCAAATATTGCACATGCAGTGGGAGTTGTGAGAAAGTGTATGAACAATAAAGGTAAAGAACATTGGGAGGCAATAAAGTGGATTCTCAGGTATTTGAGAGGTAATGCTACTCATTCATTATGTTTTGGAGGTTCAAACATTCTTCTACATGGGTATGTTGATTCAGATATGGCAGGTGATAAAGATAGCAAGAGGAGCACCACAGGGTATGTTTTTACTATAGGTGGAACAACAATGAGTTGGATTTCGGAACTGCAAAAGGTTGTTTCACTTTCAACAACAGAGGCAGAGTATGTTGCTACTACAGAGGCTAGTAACGAGATGATTTGGTTGCAAAGGTTGATGGAGGAATTGGGAAAGAAGAAAGAGAATAACAGGTTGTACTGTGACAGTGAGAGTGACATTCATCTTGCAAAGAAATCATCCTTCCATTCAAATACTAAGCATATACATCTCATGTACCTTTTCATACGATCCGTCTTGGAAGATGGACATTTGAAGTTGGAAAAGAAACACACTAGCCATAATCCTACAGACATGTTAACGAAGGGAGTAACCAGGGAGAAACCAAGTTCCTACTCAGTTTCAGTTTGCCTTCAAGCATGAAGGTGAAGATGATAAATTTTTCGGGTCCAAGAAGGTTCATAGTCCAGCAGATACAACAACGGTGGAGTTGTTGAGATCAGTCTCCAAGTGGGAGATTGTTGGTTGTGGAGCCTGATTATCTTCTTGATTCAAAGGTATTTGTTTTCAGTCTTTTTTATACCCCATGAATAATTTACACCCTGGAAGAATGTACTGTCCTCCATGCGGGGGAGTGCAGAGGGGGGTTACCCCCTCTGCATGGTCTCGGGGCAAGCAAGCCCCCGAAGGAAAAATTGCCTTGTAAATGTATATTGTAATTTAATTGTAAATTTGGATTGTTCATTATAATCTTGCAGATCTGATGGTAGAATTTATGTTAGAGTTTTTGATCTGAAATGATCTTTTAACGACAATGGTTGAGTTTTTAAAGCATGAGTTATTTAACCATTTAGAAAACTGATGAAAGAGGAAGAATTAATCAAGAAACATGGTAACCATAAATAAATATTCAGATATGGAAATAAGCATGAAGAAACAAAAAACCATAACAACAAAAGTTGATAACGGAGTTCGACAATCTCCCCTACGTCTTCGGGCCTTTGTCTTAGTGGATGGGGCTTTCTTATTTCTGTTCAAATATTTAAAAATACATCATAACAGTGCCAAAATAATTACAACATGATT
This sequence comes from Picea sitchensis, assembly GCA_010110895.2. NCBI lineage: Eukaryota > Viridiplantae > Streptophyta > Pinopsida > Pinales > Pinaceae > Picea > Picea sitchensis. The sequence goes on along the minus strand of SNQJ01S0034067.1, from coordinate 51,474 downwards.
TTTTTGTGTTCTACCAGATCTCAAGAACCCAACAAAACTAACGACACTAAAATCAGATGAACGAAGCTCCCGGAAATGGGCCGCAAAGGTGCTCTTCTCAATGGCTTCCCTACATAAAAATGGCTTTGGCTCAACAATTCTTCATCATTTTACTTTTATGAACCTCCTTTTATGGCTTAAAGAACCTCTAGTTTATATAGAATTGAAGTGAGTAACAACCTCCCAACTTCTCCCCAAGAGCTAGCCTCAAAAAGGGCTCCAGATCCTCCAAAAATGGCTAAAATCCATCAATATCAGACATTAAATCAATAAAAATCATATAATAAAGGGGGAAAAGCCACTTTTGTAAAATAATGCAGGCACAACCCCTAAACTCCAGGCTCCTGGTCACTTGGGTGCCTCCATGTGGCCTAGCGCTAAGGTTGGCGTGCAGGCCCCTGGTATTTATCCCCCAAAATCTGGCCCTCGGTCGCATCTATGGCCATGTGCCCACACCTTAAGCCCCCATGTGGCAAAATGTTGGTTTAGCCCCTGGATTTGAGCATCTAGTCATGCCCTTGGTTGACAGGATAGCCCGATCGACTGGGCGGTAACCCACTTATCCATGCCAAGGTGAAAGTTAGGGTCATATGCTATATGGGAGAGAGAACATAAATGAAAACGAAAATTTGCACCAACCGTAAACCTTGAGGGCATATGGTAAAGGTTCCATGGTATCATTTGCATTGGGGGATGGGACTAGACCCAAGCCCTTTTCTCCCCCCAATACATTTTAACCAAAGTTTAAATAATACCTTTGCAAATTACATATTAAGTACTACCATGGGCGGGCTGGTAGCCTGGACTTGCCAAACATTTCGTTTCTTGGACCGGAGGTCACGAGTTCGACTCTGGTGGACTCCAAACATTTTTCCACAAACAAATTAACCAATGGAGGGGTGCCACATGTTGGAGTTACTTCACACACACCTAGGATTTCTTTTTCCTAAGGTTATTCCTTGTTTATTAGTCATAATTAGTCATTATCGAGTCTCCTATATTTTATGGGAGAATATTCTACCTGGAGAATATTCTCTTTCAGTTGACACTTTAGTTTGACTAGTTGAGCTATTTTAGATGTTGCATTGGGATCATCGCCATGCAACATTGGGATCATCACCATGCAACATTGGGATCATCACCATGCTAATTCGACCTTGCCTTGGTATCATCACCAGAGTGGCGCATTAGCCTTGATTCCTTGAGTTAACTCCTTAATACTCTTTGTTCAATCAGTTAACTGAAGACTAGTTGACTAGTTAACTCAACTAGGTGGCAATTCACTCCCGTAACTACCTGAGAGACTAGAATAGGTGGTAGTTCACTCCTATAACTTCTGGTGTGTGTCCAAATCACTCTAGACCAACACTATGGCACATTTTTCCACCTCAATTCGAACTCATTGAGATATACAGAGTATATCATGTGTAAACTATTCATTTTTCACAACGATTAATGAGAATTCTTCCATTCTTTCTCTCCTTCATCTTCTTTCTCCAATTCTCTCTGAAAATGTGTGTATTATTGTTTATATAGATATATTATATGTAGGTTCAACACATTTACATGGTATCAAAACCAAAGGACTACTAAGAAAAATCTACACCAAAAAATTTTGCAGGTACAAAAGATTGAAGACAACAAAAAGATGGAATTCCAAAAAGAATTCATTCTGACACCTTACAACTATTTTACATGGAAGGAGAAAATATCCATACATCTCTGATCCAAAGGGTTCTATAGGTTAACCATGAATATAGCTACAAAACCGACATCATCCATAGAAAAATCCAAGTACTTCAATCGCATGGATGAGGCAATCAGAACAATTTGCAGTCTTATTTCTCCCGATCTCCTTTTTCACTTATCTTCTTGTAAGATTCCCAAGGAAGCCTGGAAAATCTTGGAAGGGATCTTTGGAAAATAGGACGAGATCATGGAACACATGCTGGAGGTGGAGCTGCTCACATTGGATCCAAAAAGCTTCGACAATATCCAAGATTTCTTTACAAAATTCAAGGATTTACTGTCACAACTCAAATCTTGCGCGGTTGATAAATCGGTAGAGGAGAAACAAATGGTTCTCACCATTCTCTCCAAGCTTGGTCCTGGATTTTCTGTATTCGTATCTACATTCCATACTGTTATATTCACCTCTGGAGCCACCTGGAAGATGCCTTCTCTTGAGGAATTTATCGAATCCTTGACACAAGAGAAACCAAGCTCATCAACATGGGCACAATCAAAGGCCCAAGGGCGCATGAGCTCAGTATGCATGATGGCAGCCAAAAATATCAGAAATCTAAAGATAAAGATAAGAGGAAATATCATGCACATACGAAGAAGTAAGGGTACA
>SNQJ01S0034067.1:13924-38097 GCA_010110895.2 Picea sitchensis | reverse complement strand
TGAAGTTTGTGGTAGCTCCTTGTTTTAGTTACATGGAACATAACATGATCAATGGCCAAGGGTCGAGGGCTTAACCCCTCGACCCTTCAGCCACTCATTTGAAATTTTATACCATTTCAAATATATAATATTCCATATGTATAACAAGGAACATGGTGTGGCACGTTGGTAAGGAGAGCTATGTTAAGACTTGGGTTATGGAGGTCATGGGTTCATAAACCCCACGTGAATCTCTTGGTACATCATTTGTAACACACATATAACTATATGTTAAACAATATACATGTAACTCTCGTGTGAATTTTGTTGTATCTCCTTGTTTCGGTTATATGGAACATAATAAAGTCTTGTTCACTAAATCTATGCAATACTTGTATCATGTATTTCAACATCCACTCCCATCTCCTTCTGTTGAAGATAATTTTTCTCGGCCAATATGAAACCAAGTTGAATGTTGATCTATGCCTTGCCATTTTGGACTCTTTGTTATGCTTGATGGATATGTAGAAGTCCTTGAATGAATACTCTGTCCATTATCTCTTTTTCCTTGAAAAACAATTCTTATTGTATTGTTATCATCTATACCTAATTTATTTTGTTCAAGGTATACATCCATACAATCATAACATAGTATTTAAAATATGCTTATAGCATGTACCTTTATGTACCTCTTAAAAGAGGATTATTTAGAAATCGAGTGAGAATTATTTCACCTCACTTGTCCAGTATCATTCACCCATCCTACTTGGATAATGAGTACCTAACTCATCACAACCATAATGAATACTAAAACAAAACTATTGATCAAGATAACCATTCCCTTAAATTCACAAACTATGTCATTCATTGTTGCAGTAGATTACCATACTCCACTGATTAGTAATAAACTGATCAACAAAACTAAATATATAGATGCGAAAGAGAATGAACCATCAACATATATGCCCTTCTTAATAGGAACAACATCAACGAAAGGAATTGTTCTTCTTTGAACCGTAGGTTGTATATCTGGATCCTGGATTCTAACATTAGCTAACATGTGCCCTATAGTGACAACCTTCAAATTCAGTTTCATACGATGAGCTCTCATAATGAACTCAATCCCATTCTTGAAGAGATGATACTTACTATGTTCCCTATAGAAAATGGTCTTCCTATCATACAATTATGGACTTCCCAAAACCATCCCGCAAATGTCGATTGGAACAACGTCTAACTCTACCTCATCAATGAAACTAGATGTGATTGGGAACCGTAACTTGCATTGCTTAGTTACATGTACCTAAACATGATCACAAATCCAACCCAAAGGATACAGTCTCGGATGAGGCATAGTTTCCAATCCCAAATTATGAACAACTTGCTCTAAAATAAGATTCACTTGTGATCCACTATCAACAAGTGTATCAATATTAGTCTGCTTTGAGATAACTCACAAATGAAACAGGTATTTTTGTTTCCTTCCATCATGAATTGTTGTATCCTTTGCAAAAGAAGAACGCAAATTGAAACTTGAAACAAAATATTTACCTCTAATTCCCATAGAGGTAACCTTGGTTTCATCCTTAGAATCTGATTCAAGATCTTGAACTATGGTTGTGTTCTTCTTATTACCCTTCCTAGGTTGATCCCACTTTGGATTCAATTATGGATGCAACTTCCAACACTTTTCCTCCCCATGTCTTTTCTTCTTGCAGTGAGAACATGTAGGATTCTCTTCTTCTTTCTTCTTCACTGTAGCTGTCTTCTTGAAGTTATGTGGCTTCTTTGACTACTTATTGAAGTTATGTGGATTCCCTGACACCTCCTTAACATGTTTTCCTTTGTTTTCTTCAATATGTGTGTTGTATCCTTTTCGTCACCTGAATGAGCAAAAGAAGTACACTTGCAAGTTCAGATGGGTTAGATGAATAGGACATAAATGAATGCAAGAGTTAGAAACATCAAGCATAAGAAATAAATAAACAACTAAGCTAATAACACTTAAAGAAACTAGACTAAAGTGCATAAGGATAGTAGAACCAAAATTAACCAAACAATTGACCAATATTCATGCCACCAATGGATAGATTGTATTAGTGGGAAAACACCAAAGAAAAAGGGAGACTTATGGGTCCCCTCTTCCTCCTAGGGAGGGATCTTGAATCCCCAATGTGAGAGATCTTCTTACAAATAGAAAACTAGAAGTAAATGGTGAAAAAATCCTAAGCTCATTCACTCAAGAGGTGATGTGAATAGCTCAATGAAATGGTGCTTGTATGCTCCAATGAGGAAAGAGGTTCCTTGCAGGAGAATATAGGAAGCATAAAAATACAAATAGATTCTTGGAAATATAGTGCACCCATGGCCTCTTTTTATAGCAAATATTTGAGGCATTATCCAACCGGTTTTGAGTGTGAACAAGGGGCCTTTTAGGGCACCTTTAGGTCTTTGACTAGCCCCCCACTCAGATTCATCTTGGATTTGGGGGTCAAATCGACTTGCGAGCTGAACCAGAAGTGGGTGGAAGATCGACTAGAATCATAAATGTGCCATTCTGAAGTGTGCATGGATTTTTGCGTCCACAGTCGCGCATCAGGCACATGTGCATTTTTCCAACGTTTTTCAACTGGCGCATGTGTGCATGCTGATTTTATAACCAATTGCATGGTTTTGTGCCCTTTGGAAATGCATTTTTGGGCCATGGATGAACTAATAGGTGTTTGTATATGCTGGATTCCTGTAACCATTTGCGGACGAAATTTCAGTGATAACAGATGCCCCCTGATGTGTGAGGTTAGGAGCACACGTATAGCCAAAATACATCAATGTTTCTTCTACTAAGAGTACCATTGTAAGAAAGAGAATTGAGAACTTTTGCAAGAGCGACTCGTTGGAGGGAGAGGGGAACCTATGGAACCCAAACCTTTCTCGAGGTGGGGAGAATAAAAAATGTATACAAACGAGGCAGGCATGCCCCATGCTTGTGTCATGTAACTCAAATGTGTAAAATAGTAACTGAAGTTGTATGTTGATGTAGATAACTGCAACACCCTCCAGGGTGTTTTGATAATGGCAGATGAAAATTATGATGGTGAACATACTCTGAAAAGACGCAATGACACCTAGAAGAAGTATCGGGGACTCACAGGCATTGATGGCCTAACAAATTTCAGAGGTCTTCGGCTAGTGTAAAAAAAATGCAATAGTTGCAAAGTAAGACCCACTGTAACATGAGATTGTGTTGAAGTCAAATGTTGATGGGGATCAGCGACAACAAAGAGAAATTATGGTTCTCTCTGTGCCTTTTGAGACTCCTCATTGTAAAGGTAATGAGAGTCAAGATATTGTCACCCTTCTGGAAACTGTGCCAATGTTGACAGAAAGGGAGACACGACTCCAAGAAGAAAAGGGTTTCATGAAAGATATTGGATGAGATCAGAAACTGTTGAGGAACATGGACGAAGTCAAGAAGTGATGAGACTCAAGATTTCCCTTGGTTGGGGATATATGTGATGAGTGGTAACAACTGTGAAACTTAATCTAGCATTAGGGGGATGACTAGACATAGGTGGGATTGGGCCAGAGGCATGACAAAGTGGAAAAACTCATAGATCGTAGGTACATGGACTAGGGGATACTCAGGGTTTATGGATGATGTCAACAAGAGTAGAAGGTAAATGAATTCCCCAACCAAGGGCGAAAAGGGTTTGTTTTTCAGGAAAGAAGGTCACTAAAGGCGACAACAAAAGCTATGTAAATGATGGAAACAAAGGTTTTGTACAATTACCAAATGAATAAAGAATAATTTGGGAGAAGTGTGCAGATACAGAAACGAGTGCCCCAGTGCAAGATGGCTTGGCCTATGAGGGCGCAAGTGGTGTGGAGAACTGGTGGAGGGTGGGCGTCCCATAGGTAGGTTTATGTATTAGGTAAATGAGTGGAGGGAAATCTGCATATGGGAAAACTGATTGTGGATGAAATGGAGGGTTTAATGATACTGCGGAGGCACAGTCCAACTTGAACCATGATGGGATTACCTGGGAGTCTGTTTGGGAAAGCTAGAAAAATGAGGAGAAAGAGCATGTGGTTGATTCTCGGGAATGTGATGACTATTGGGACTCCCATCCCTAGGGGATGAAAACAACATGAGTGTCAAAGTGCCAAAGGGGACTACAATTGGGACAAATCATGTAGGAGAGAGTGCTACCGGTTGACAATACTGAAATGCAACAGAGGTGTAAGTACTGCAGAGTCGGATGGGGGGACCCTAGAGGCAAATGTTGGAGGGTGTGACTGGGAGATGCAATTGATATTCAGAGGGAATTATTACATGCCAGTGTCGATGATATACCTGAAGGGGTTGTGTTGATGCATGATGACCAAGTACTTGCACACACAAAAATTGAATACCGGACATGAACAATATCTGAAGATAAAGGACATATAATTGTTATTCAATAATTGTGAATATCAACATTCGTACAAGGGAAGGATGTGAGAAAAATGCGTCTTCCAGGGCCGAGGATGGATGGTGACCCGGGGGATGTGACTGTTTAGGGGGCAGGCTCCTGATCCCATGGATGAAGATGGATCAGAAAACGGAAAACCAGAGCTCCTGTAATTGATCTTAGAAGTTTGGAAAAAGGGACTATATATAGTTGTAGGGCCCACAATGCCACCTCATTTGTACCTGTTGTCCTAATGAGTTTACAAGAGGTTTCAGAGGATATTTGGAAATTTTGGGAGATTGAGCCAACCGATTTTGGATTAGCAAGTGTGAGGTTAGTGGTCATATTCTCTGGCATAGTAATTAGGATTTCTTTCTTGGGTAGGGCCGTATGGATAGTCGTACGGAGGGACTTTGTGAGGGTGGGCCCCCCAGTGCATAGGTGATCGAAGGATTTGCACGCATGAGGGGTGCCTAAAGGTGGAAAACATGTGTGCATTTTGTGCACGCCTGTTCAAAGCACAACTGCGCATTTGTGTGTGCCTATGTCCCTAATAGTTGCGCATGTGTGCACAACTGTGTAGAGGACATGCGTTCTTGAATGCGTATCTATGTGTGTGACAGGGGTGCATGCATGCACCCCTATATCTCCGACACTTTCACATGAATTTGAAACTATGGGATGAGCAGGCGCGCATATGTGCACACCTCTGGGGAAAATAGCCGCACACTTGAGGCAAAGTTGAGGGGTGTAAAAAGATGATATTTTTGAGACTTTTGGTGTGATGTCTGATCAATTACTGTATATGTGGATGCAGGTGAGTAGTTGATGATACCATTTCATTGGAGGGAGAGAGACTGGGCACGCCTGAGAGAGGCGGTGAGAGATGAGGAGACGGGTGTGCGGGGAACTTTGTCAGCCTGTGGGTTGCTAAAGTTCTTTGACTGTTCACTGGTGCGGGCACAGGAGCACCTGCTGCAACTCTTGATAGCTATGTGGAGTCCTGATCAATAGTGTTTCATTGTGTGAGGGAACAAATCACATTCTTAGTGACCGAGGATGTGTATTTCTTGAGTGGGCTCCCTTTTTCAGGGAATCCCGCTACCGAATGAGCCTGTGTTACCCGGGGATGGACAGTTGGCTAACCTGGAATAGACGTATTGTTATGAAGAGGACTTCATGTCAGGATCAGTGGTGAGGATTGGGGTGAAGGACTCCCTAGTGTATCATTTCATTGCAACGATGATTGTGAGGGTTTATGGGTCTCTAGCTACCCAGCGGATCAGTGGTGGGAAACTTAAGATCATGCAAAGGGAACTAAGTGGTGAGCACTTTGCTTGGGGTGTGATGCTACACACCAAGATGATAGGGTATCTTAACCAGTGTCGGGTGGCTGACTCCAGTGAGTTTGTCTTTGGGTCTATCTTGGTGGCCTGGTTTTTGGAGAGGGTGCCCATGTTGTGCCCGAGAGTTTTGTTGGATGTGTCAGGTGTGCGAGAGCCATGATTGAAGCAGTGGGCAGAAATCCTAGTTCGACATGGGGGTGGGGAGGGTGGTCATTACTTTACAACTGATATTTTATGGGTGTGGCGTCAAATGCCACAGATCATACTGTAGTTCCCATATAGTTGGGTGGAATTCTGGGAGGACCCAGAGATGGTGCTACCCCCTGGAGAGGTGTTCGATCGTAGAGGTATGTTGATGTATTTGATTTTTTGTTTTTTATATAGTATAACATATTTTTTATGAATGTATGGATGTTGATTCTATCGTTGGTTTGTTGTGTGTGCAAATGTGGGGCCTCGCGGACAAGAGGTAGAGTTAGTGAGAGTGTCAGCTCATCAGGGGCCTGTGAGGCCACCATGGGGAGAGCCACGGTAAGGGGAGAGATGGTAGCAGGACGAGGTTAGTGCGAGGCCGACCAATGATGAGAGAGTAGGCAGGAGGCATCGATATGATGACCCCGGTGCAGGGCCTTAACATGATATTACAGGCGATATTACAGGGAGTACCTGAGGGCATGTGGACTTGGATCCAGGACGAGGGAGTATTGGAGAAGTGTGTGGGATTTTTGAAAAATTTGTGGACCATAATTCGCAACGCAGCTGTAGCGGGGGCGAATATGACTGGGTGGTTGCCCCAGGACCTGAGGGACCTCTAGCTGGTGGGGCACCTCCTTTAGAGAGAGGGCTAGGTGGTGGATCTCTAGAGGCACCATGAGGGCCTTTGTATATGTATTTTTGTATTTATATAGGCTTGCAAGCCCATTTTGTATAGGGTGATGTGACAACAATTTTTTACTTATAGGGATGAGGTGGTTCACGTGCCTACGGATGATGTATGTGTTATACTATGTTTTGTAAACATTCATGGCATATTGATCGATATATATATATATATATATATATATATATATGGATATACATTGTTGGATCTATATGATGTTCACATGTGATGATGGTTTGTGATTCTTTTTATGATGTCTAATCTATATGCTGTGACAGACTTTTGATGGTTTATGTATGTTGAATGATATCTTGATGTGATAAATTCCAATCTAACACTAGGTTAGCCATGTTATATGCTATTTGATTGAATTGTCATGGAATATGTGTAAATGTGATTGAATCAAAATGTCGGGATAAAAGTCTAACTTGCAGGTATTTGTGGAAGAGGTAAGGATCACAGAAACGGTATACATCGTTGAGCTGAAGGACAATGAGCTGGGAATCGAGTAAGACGCTAAGGTGACAAATATGGCGGTGACTAGCCTCAAAAAGGAGGCCAATGATGGTTGTGTATTCTGCTTGGTTGTTGGTTGTTGGACCCAAACATATGCCGTTGGAGTGGAGCAATTTATGTGAGAGGGTATAGAGGGCCCAAGTGGCCGAAGTGAGATTCTATGTCCATCGGCTAGCTCCGTTGGTGTAACCGATGTGGTAGGCTGATGGAGGAGGCATCTATCAATAACACAAATGGTAGATTAGACGTAAGGCATGGAGGGGAAAAATAAGATTAAAAACTCTACGAAATGTGAAAAAAAAGAAAAATCCTAGTGTAGAGTGGCTACGTTCATGCGTAAAATTTCTTTAAGTACAACCCGTTGATGGGTTATTTGAGAGGGTAGCCTTTGGGAGAGGCTAGGATGCATGCACCTTTAGTGAGGTAATGTTGGATGATGTAAGGTCCATGCCATAATGACTCGAATTTTCCATGGCCAAGGGTATCGTGAGCGATATCGTAAGCAAGGACGAGGTCGCCTTCATTGAATGAGTGAAGGTTGACATGGCGATCAAAGGTGGCCTTCGATCATTTTTTGGCTGCCTCGTTGTTTTGTAATGAAGACCGACGGTCTTCATCCAATGACTATAAATTCAACAAATGTTTCTCCATTGGAGCATTGTCGGGTAATAGCTCAATAACGATGCGTAAGGTGGGAATTTATCACTCGATGGGGAGAGTGGCCTCGACCCCATGGACAAGATGAAATGGTGTGAAGCCATTGGCAGGTTTAACTATCATGCGATAATACCATAGTGCGGAAAACAACATATGATGCCAATTGGTCTTATGTTTGTTAACTTTGCACTGTAACATGGTTTTGAGGACCTTGTTGACCGCCTCTACCCATCCCTTGGACTGAGGGTAGTATGGGGAGGCAAATTCGTGGGAGAAGCCTAACCTGGAGGAGATTTTGAAAAAAATCTCATTCTCCAAGTGTTCCCCGTGATCAGAGACTAACTGTAGTGGGACTCCAAAGTGTGAGATGATGTGATTAAAGAAAAAATGTCCTGCCATGTCAATGATGTTGTTGAAGGTAGCCATGCCTTCGACCCACTTGGTGAAGTAACCGACTGCTATGATAATGTATTTGTTTCCATTTCTAGATGGTGGGTTGCAATTCATGAATTCTATGCCCCATTTGTAAAAGGGGCCGGTAGTAATGACTGGGTGTAGAAGAGCGGGTGGCGCTCGTGCTTTCTTGGAATACAATTGACATCTGTCACATCGCTTAATAGCTTGGATGAAATTGTGAAACAATCTGGGCCAGAAATAGCTTGCTCGAATAATTTTCTGGGCGGTGGACATCCTTGAGAGGTGGCCACCATAGGCGCCGTTGTGGAAATAATTCAAGACTCTATCAACTTTGTCAATGGTCAAACATCAATGGAGAACGATGTCTACCCCTTATCGATATAGAATGTCTCCAATAAGGAGGTATCAAGGGGCTTGATGGCGAATGCATTGACGATCATATCGGGAAAGATGGGGTCTGAAATTTTGGGTTCAAAGGTAGACGATAAAGTCGTCGTACCAGGGATCATCCGAGGGGATGTAAAAGAGATGTTCGTCGGGGAAGTCCGTGTTAACAAGTGAGATGGTAGCTTCTGAAGGAAACGTCGTAAAGAGTTTGACGAGGATGAGGGATTTCTTGCTCTTGGGTGTTGAAAATTCGAGGTCGTACTCCTGAAGGATGACGATTCATCGGGAAAATTTACCATTAATTTGTCAGCGACTGATGAAGTATTGCATGGGGTTGGAATCTGCGACGACTTTGGTGGTGTGAAGCAAGATATCATGGCGCAGTTTTTGGACTGCGAGGACAATTGCAAGGGAGAGTTTCTCTTCATGATTGTACTTTAGGGGTGGCCCTGAAAGATTTTTACTAATATAGTAAATTACATGCTCACGACCATCATCCCCTAGCTGGATGAGAACCCCTGCCACTGAGACGACTGAGGCCGATAAGTAGAGGATGTAGTTGCGATCATAATCGGGTGGACTAATGAGAGGGGTATTGGAGAGTGTCACTTTTAAATCATCAAACGTTGCCTGGGCATGTTCATCTTGTTGGAATGGGATATCATGATGTAAAAAGTGAAGGAAATCGTGTGCATGAGTGGCATAATTGGGGACAAAGCAACATAAAAAGTTAGCTTTGCCTTGTAAGCTTTGCAGTTGGCATAAATTCTGAGGGGGGGGGGATTTATGTGATGGCTTGGACCTTGAGGGTGTCCATGGTGATGCCGCATTGGGAAATGATGAACCCAAGGAGGCTTCCAACGGTGATGCAAAATACGCACTTGAGGGGGTTCAAGTAGATATTGTACTGACAATACCTTTGGAAGATGATCCATAAATCATGGAGATGTTGAATGTGTTTCTTGGATCGAGCAGTGAGGTCATCCAAGTATGCGAGGATGATATGATCTAGATCATGAAAAATATATGTCATGGCCCATTGGAAAGTTGCACCAGCGTTCTTGAGGCCAAAAGGCATGACACGATATGAAAAAGTACCCCAAGGCGTAGTGAATGCAGTTTTTTATTGATTGGCTAGGTGAATCTAAATTTGGTTGTAGCGAGAGAAATCGTCCATGAAGGACAAAGCCTCGTGGCTGGCACAATCATCGATAATTTGGTTGATAAAGGGAATTGGAAAAATGTCTTTGGGACAAGCGTGATTGAGGTCGCGAAAATCAATACAGATGCGGATGGTGCCTTGTTTTTTGTTAACAGGGACAGGGTTGGAGACCCATGACGTATATGCGATGGGGTATATGAACCCTGCAGCACGTAATTTGTCAATCGCGGCTTTGATGGTCATTGCTTTCGATGGGTGTAGTGGATGTTACTTTTGTCGTATAGGTGTGATATGAGGCCATGTGTCTATACAATGTTCGACAATAGAGGGGTCAAGGTCGGGAATTTATGTGTATGACTAGGCAAAAAGGTCCCAGTATTCCTGGAAGAGAGATTTGTAAGATATAATTTCTTCAAGAGAGCATGTGCCACTTATGGTGATTTCCTTTATGATTCCAGGTTTGACGAAAATATCATTTTTTATAGTGGTGTAAATTTTGGCCATGTTGCCTTCCTCAAAAACGTTGGGGGCAGGGATAGGGTTATTGAACTAGTCTATATGCCCTGATGGTATAAAATATTTGGTTTCGATTGCGTATATGGAGTTTTGGGTAGGAATCGCAAAGGCTTCCTGTGAAAGAAGGAGCGCTCTGTGATGGAGCGGATTCCATGGGAAATCGAAGGTGGTTAATTCCTCGAGGATGTCTTCGTCGCAGTGGAAATGGCGAGAATATAGGGGATCCAGGGGAGTAACATTGGTGACTATAACCATGTGGTTGTCTTCTGGTGGTGAAGATGTAGAGGGGATGATGCAAGGGGGTTGCGATGGTTCGCTTGACATAAACCAAATATCAATATACTGTGGGTTAAAAATGGTAGTCAGGCATAAAATTTCCATGGGGAAATGAACTGCAGAATTCTGGGGATTTGGGGGAAAATCCTCATATAGGATATCTATGAACCATGGCGGAGTGGGGAGTGCCTCAGGTTCAGAAGATATGATATGAACAACATTAGGGGATAGAGTAGGTGTAATCACTAGTACCAATGGTAGTGAGGGGGGTGTAGGATTTTGAGTAAGGGCCATTTGGTGACACTTGTATTCAATGATCATAGGACATTGGTATGTGAAATGATCAAGTTATTCACAAAGAGAGAAAAGGCATATCATATGTTCATTGACTGAGGTCGTGACATAGTGGATGTCAGTGAAATGTGTTTGATATGACGTGGATGGAGGGGGTTCTTGCTAAAATCTCTGGCGTACTGCCGTTAGTGTTTGGCATAATTGAAGTAGTGTAGGGAAATGGTGGGTGTAATGGTCGTATTATGAATAGATGGAACATGCAAACTTGGTTCGCAACCCTTTGCTACCTGTAGTAGAGGATGTAGTGATAATAATAGGTGAACTAGATGAAGCATCGAGCGGCGACGTTTCTCGAGGGAGTTGGATTAAATTGCGTAGTTCGGGGAGAGACAAACATTTATTGGTGGGGTGTCTGTCTTTCTCGCATAGTGCATAGGGAGGTTGAATTCGTGGGAGAAGTGGAGCGATGGGATATTTATTCTTGTGTCTTCCCCCATTTGTAGCGATGGTGCTAGTGAGTGGGGGTGACAGTGGTGCGGTTGAGGTAAGTATTGGAATCTGCATCAGGATTCCTTCAGTTTGGGGAGGGAGGGATGGTTAAGGGACCATCGCGGGTGGATGTAGATACCATACTGGAATAGCCAGCACCATATTGGGAAGGGTAAGCGTTGTGGCTACCTGAAAAGATTGTACACCTGGTGGGGGGTAAAACAAGGGGATTTGAGTAATGGCTTGGGGGATTGTCTCCCAAACCGGGATATAGCCCCGGGGGAGGGTGAAATTGGGAACAGGTGGAGCTGGAGAGTTCTTAGGGAATTCTTGAGGAAGGAGCTCTGTGACTAGTGGGACGTCAGATAGTAAGGAAGCTTCTGTGGGAGGAAGGGTATCTCTAGTTTCAGTTCCATTGGATGAGATGACACATACTTGTGTTGAGGGATGTATGAGCGATGGTGCTCCATGGTATGTCCCGAGCAAGGATGGGTCTTTGAAAATTCTAGGGGCCATCTCGATGAGTGGGTAGTCATTGGGATTAGTGTGGACAAAAGGTAGGATGTTATCAATGTTGGAGGAAGGGCTAGGCTCGTAATGTGAAACTTGATTGATGGTAATGATATTCCCGTTATGGGGGAACATCATAGTGTGAAACACATAAGAGGCCACAACATTCATAGCGTACATGTAGCTGCGTCTGAACAAGATATTGTAATCAATCATAGCGTCGATAAATTCAATGTCAATGAGGATATTCTTGCCCCCGATTTCAATGGGGACATTCTGAAAGAGCCCTTTAGGAGAGGATGGCAGATGGTATGAGCTCGGGGAGCCAAGTTTCTGCCATACGGTTTTGGACATGATGCATGTGGATGCACCTTCATCAATGATGAAATGATGAATTGTGATGTTCTGAATTCTAACTGATATTTGGAATGATACCAGAGCAGGGGAGACGGGGTTCCCCACTATCGAGATCAAATTTGATGAGTCTGGTATCAGCAGGGTCAACTGCCCCCAGGGCGGAAAGTAGTGGCTTCCGTTGAGTGGGACAGGTTTGAAGGACTTCTAAGACTGACATGGTTGTAGGAGATTGTTCCAAGTCATCGACCAGAATAAAATTGTATGCCGCCCTAGCCTGAGGGTTATTGACATTCCATCGCAATGGGATGTGAGGAATGGAAAGGGGTGTTTTAGTATTAGGGGGTGGAATCATCAAAGGTTGTCTAGTTGTAACTGGGACTGTGTCCGAAGTAGTGGGAGTAGATTCAGGGGGTGCGATGTATTGACGATTGCGCGCTTGTATAAGAATTCATTCTTCTCTAATGAGGGGGATAGTGTGATCTGCAAGAGTGCTAGGATTTGGATACTGTCCCATCTGTGGTGGGGCTGGGTGCATCTCTTGTTGGGTATTCATCACCCCTTGGTGTGGAATGGGGTTTTCCAACACGGATGGGGGTGGTTTCTACACATATTGCGGTGGGGCCTGTTGAGGGGCAGACGGTGCTGGGGGACATGGTCCATTCACGGATTCTTTCATCCATTTAAAGTCAACAATTCGAGGGAAATGGTGAGTATAATGGCTATACTCACCGCAAAGGGCATAAGGGAAGTTGTATTGAAGATTGTTGTTATTATTCCCTTGGCGTTTGTTGTTATTTCCCCCTTGAGGGTTCTAGTTCCCTTGATTTTGGTTTCCCTCGGTAGGTTGGTTCTGTTGGGGGTGGTTCCCCTCTGGCCCTGGATTATTGTTGTTTCGGTTTTTTCCTTTATTTTTGGAATTATTCGACTGATGGGTCGGATTTTCCGTATTCAGTTGTTCAAATATTTGAAACTATTGAATGGGAGAGGGTTGAACAAAGTTAACCCCGACGTGTAGCTATCCTAGCAAGGGAGCCATGGGTTGGGGAGGACCAGGAAATGGAAATTATGGATTATTTTGTGGCAATGATCTGTATGGTACATAGGAAGGTGTGGTGTTGTCACTAGTGCTTAGGGTGTAAACTGAGGTAGAGGGGGTACCAGAACTTGGTTGTATCGTTGGACGTATCATAGGTGTCTATGCAGGTCCACTCGTGGGTGGAGGGAGGACAACAGGGCATGGCTACTAATATGGGGGAGGAGGGTAATAAGGGGGTGTGCCATATATTGGTGGATGTTGGGTTGTACCGTACATGGGTGGTCATTGGATGTATGGGTTGTGGTGTGTTGTTGTACCAATCAATCGATCTGCTGAGTGAGACATCCCAGGTTTGTATTGGTCGAATGGTACAGGTATTGGGACGTCAGGTCATACCGTATATAAGCATCCCGACTGGGCATAGATGAGGTCATACTGCTGATCCTTTCTGATGGCTTCCTCTTCGGATTGGGGGAAGGTGGAGGCCACATCCTTGAAAAGGAGGGATACAAGTGATTTTCGAAACTAATCAAGGCATTGTTGTTTGGTGGTTTCTTCTTTTCATAAACTACGTTGTCGATGCCATTCGTGGATGTGGTCGATGATATGTGTGGTTGAGGTTTGTTTGAACTTAGAGAGTAGTTTGAGACCATTGTCATGGAGGATTGGTAATTGAAATAAGGTCAGAAATGCTTTGGTCAAAGATTCAAAAGTCACATGGGACCTTGATTTTTCATCTACATACCACTTGATTGATGGGCCAGTGAGTGTGCATTGAAATAACCTTAATCGAAGGGAGTTGTCCATGATGTTGTTTGAAGAGAACCATAAGTGGAAGGTCATGACATGGTTGGCAGGTTCATCTCCTGCCTTCCCTTCAAACTTGGGGATGTCTGATGGTAGTTTGGTGGGTATTGCAGGCCATGTGGGGTTGTGCAATATAGGATCATTTTTTAGCTTGCTCAGATCCGGTATGTTGAGGGAATCCAAGTATGGAATCTGAAGTGGTGGAAGAGGGTTAGTTCCAACCATTGCATGAGTTGTTTTTGTACCTGACCCTTGAGGGTGTTGAGGTAGGGTTGCACTTCCCCCTTGGGAATAAGGTTTCCCCCCGCTTCCTTGTAAAGGAGAGAGAGTGGACGGTTGACCTTGGGAAGTGGCCCCAAGTAAAGTGGAACCAAGAAAACCTGATCCCAAGACAATAGCACTCACAGGAGTGTGAGAGGGTGGACCCAATGAATTGGCAAGACTAGGAACTCCCCCTAGAACAGAAGGGAAATTTACCAAGCATCTGGAACAATGGGGATTTTGTGGGTCCCCTATGATGTTCGAATAGCAAAGTGGATGTGTGCAAGTGGTGATGAGAGAAATAAATGAACAAGAGACTTTGTATAACTTGGGCCTTTCATAATATATCTCACAATCGTATGTAATCACAAGAGAAACATACATAAATCATTCAGAAAGAAGCATACATGTGGATATGTGGATTTTTTCTGTGTGGGAGAACGAAGACAATAAAATGCTCGTGTCCTAAAAGACGTAACGTCCTTCCTCTCAAATAGCATTGGACCTTCCAATAGCACTCAACAATGGGGTCTGAAGCCACTGGAAGAGGAACTAGTGAAGGATGAAACAATTAGTTATAATGAGGGGTAGAGGGTGCATATCCTGAAAGAGCTGGCGATATTTCCCAATAGCCACACAAAATCCGATCAAGGTGCAATTTTCAGCCCACAATTGCCACCTGGGTAGATGTCCTAAATTTTGGTCACTAGGTACCTCGATCAAAGTGCGACATTTAGATTTTTGGCCTCATAAATTGGTCACGGGTTGGATCCCGTCCAATAGGTGGGTACCTCAAGGCGGGATGCAAAGAACAACTGGACCTCGGCCTTCGACCCTTCACGGGTATATCCCTGCCTTATGGTGTTAGGAACACTTGACTTGGAGGATTTTTAAAGTTCCCTATTTGAGAACTTCTAATGTTTTAATATGTGAGAACCAAATAACGAGGATTTATTTGGATGCCTATCCCCAAGATCCTACCTAGACTAAAAACTTTCTTTTGGCACCTCCTGTGGAGGAAAACATAGTGAGTTTTTAGAAAAAATTTAGATGTGGTTGTTTGTGAGATTGGGGGTATGAACCAATCTCATTTAAATTAAGTGGGAGTGGATAGTTCCCTCAAGAAAAAGGGTGGAGCATTTCAGAATCCTTTTGGGGGGAACTTACTTCAACCTCCACAATTCGAGATGAAACTATATGAGTGAGTGGTGACTTTGTGTGTGAGCAAGTGATAAAATGTGCCAAATTTTTAATAATTTAGGTGTCACCTTGCAGCATGTGGACTTTGTGTGGTCCTTACAAGTCTTGATTACCTATATTACTAGATGCCATTGGTACAACCTTGCGGAATTTTAAATTCCCTAGAGAACTAGCATATGGACATGTAGGTCCTTACCAATCCTTTAAACTCCCTAATGTGTTGATCTAAGAAAGATTCAAAAGACTATCCTATATTGTGGACATGTGGGCATGTATGGGCCAGTTACAATAATCTTTAAACTCCCCTAGTGATGTAAACTAAGAAAGTAACTTCAAAAACTATCATATCTTTGTAGCATGTGGGAATGTATGGGCCCTTACAAATTTAATATTTTTTGGAAAAGAAACTAAGAGGAGTCCCAAGGGGGTTGTTGTCCTCTCCTAAATTTTTTGTCTTTAAGGGAGATGAAATCTTCCCTCAATCATTTTTTTGGTTCTCAAGATCACTCTATGGTGCAAGAGAAGAGCATACTCTACAATTGAAGTTTGATTTATGGTCCCAATGCAAGTGTTTATATATGTGATATTGAATGATTCCAACTTAGCTTTTACAATCAAAGCAAGCCATCCATGTGGAAAAATGAAAACAAAAAGAAGGAAAAATATGGATTTTAACCCCCTAAGTGCCTATTTTTTGACTAACCCTTGATGTGGAGAGGGAATCTAAGTGTGGTTCACATTACAAATTGCATAGAATCAATATTTAGAAGGCTATGGGCCTTCAAAACATCACAAAAAATCCTTACAATGTGAAATTTCTGGACATATGAGTGGGTCGCAGTGTAGACAAAGGCACATGTGGTGCCAATGCGTAGGGAAACAATGACCTGTTGGCGCGGGTGCACATAATGTGCTGGGGAGAAAAGTGTTCATGGCGCACATTCCCGGAAGGCGCGCCTGTGGGCTAAAAAACTCGTGCACTTTTTGATACACGACCGAGAAGAAAATTCCGAATGAAATTCTCTTATCTCAGCTCCGAATTTATCTTTTTGTAGGTAGGATTGGGCCGGTTATGATCCCTGCAAGTTAAATAAATAAAAAAGAAGTGCTCAAACAACCCAAATGGGGAGGAAATTGATACCTCTCCCCAGTGGATTCGCCAATCTGTTGTATCCTTTTCATCACCTTAATGAGCAAAAGAAGGACACTTGCAAGTTTAGTTGGGTTAGTTGAACATGACAAAAATGAATGCAAGAGTTAGAAACATCAAGCATAAGAAATAAACAAACAACTAAGATAATAACAATTAAAGAAACTAAACTAAAGTGCATAGGGATATTAGAACCAAAATTAACTAAACAATTGACCAATATTCATGCCACCAATGGATAGATTGTATTAGTGGGAAAAAAACAAAGAGAAAGGGAGACTTATGGGTCCCCTCTTCCTCCAAGGGAGGGCTCTTGAATCTCCAATGTGAGATCTCTTCTTACAAATAGCAAACTAGAAGGAAATGGTGAAGAAATCCAAAGCTCATTCACTCAAGAGGTGATGTGAATAGCTCAACGAAATGGTGCTTGTATGCTCCAATGAGGAAAGAGGTTCCTTACAGGATAATATAGGAAGCGTAAAAATACAAATAGATTCTTGGAAATATAGTGCACCCATGGCCTATTTTTATAGAAAAATTTTGAGGCATTATCCAACCGGTCTTGAGTGTGAACAAGGGGCCTTTTAGGGCACCTTTAGGTCTTTGACCAGCCCTCCACTCAGATTCATCTCGGATTTGGGCATCAAATCGACTTGGGAGCTAAACCAAAAGTGGGTGGAAGGTCGACCAGAATCATAAATGTGTCGTTTTGATGTATACGCAGAGTTTTGCATCCACAGTCGCCCATCGGGTTCACGTGCGCTTTTCCAACATTTTTTGACTAGTGCATGTGTGCGTGATTTCCTTGTATTCTGAGTGCATGTTGATTTTATAACCAGTTGTATAGTTTTGTGCCCTTTGGAAATGCATTTTTAGGCCATGGATGAACTAATAGGTGTTTGGAGATGCTGGAATCTTGTAACCATTTGCGGACAAAATTTCATTTATAACAATGTGTAGCTTGTAATGATACTTTGTCAAGATTAGTAGGATTAAACATCAATATAGTATAGCAGAGATATGAGTGTATACCAACAATATACTTTAGAAGAGTCTTGGGAGTATGTAATGGAATTCCCAAAGATAATGCCTTCCTCTTAAATTCCTGTGTATAAGCTTGAACATTTTTCCCTTTTTCTTGTCTTGGATGTTTCCAAGCAATCATGGATGTTTTCATATAAGCTAATGGATAAAATTGATTTATTAATGCAACAGTAAACAAATTCCATGAAGAAATGATTTTACCATGTTGAATAAGATCAACTTGTGTCTGACTCTCCCACCATATCAAAGTTGTGTTGCTCAGGAGAAGAGTAGCTAACTATATCTTTGAAGTATCCTGTATGATGTTTTGTACCCTACAATACACTTTAATCTATTTGAACCAATTATCCAACTTCTCTACATTCAACTCTCCATCATAAGTAGGAAAATCTAAATTAACATATACCTTTAACAAAGGAAAATAACGAGGATGAGAAGACTTCTTAGAATGCTTTTTCCACTTATGAGAAGAACGTTCACTTTCATCGGAAAAAGAAGATGATGATGATAGGGGTGGGGGTGAAGGAGATTATGGAGGTTTTTCACCTTCTTCTCCTCCTTCATCGAATTTTGTTTTTACCATTGTTTCAATTGGACCACCTTCATTTTGATGAGGAGCTTCTCTCTTTCTTTCTAGGTCTTCCCACAATTCCTTAACCATATTTTTCATCTCAATAAACATCCTTCAAAAATCCAGATGAGCCTCAGAAATAAATTCTTAATGCTCCATTTCTCCTCTTTGAGTGAATCCCCTTAAACCAATTTCAATATTATAACTTACAAGTTTCCCTTCACCTCGCTTAGACTTGGACGTCGTAAGAATTAAGTTGCAAATAAACATCAAAAACTGCTCTGATACCACATGATCTGAAAATACCAAATGAGTACTGATACCAACTTGGTTCAAAATATCAATAAAAATATGATACCAATTCATCCAAAAAATCCTTAGATGCCAATTAATTCTTAAATACACATAAACATCCGACCATATTCAGGAAATTGAAGATCACTTGACTATTTGCAAAATATCATGTGAATGTCTTACTTGTCCATAAACCCATAAACTGATGAATAACTTGAAATGTAAATGAGATGACACAACATGAAATAAAATAACTCAAATACAAATGTAAATGGAATACATCACTGCATCTTCAAAGTCCCTTTAAATAGCATGATTTTTCTTCATCATCTCAAAATTCCAAATTACATTACAATATAGTCTTACAAAAACACAATTTTGAATACACTTTGAAAATTTGCTACTCAAATGCCAAAAACAAATGCACCATCGAATTATTGGTGAAAAATAATGCAAAATTGATATAAAATACTTGAAATTTCATCGAAGTGACCCATGACATGTTTTACAGTGTAGCCTAGTACCCTTCGTACTCTCAACATGCATTAGGAGACAAAATTCTGCATAAAAATTGTGTCTCAAGATTTGTGCCCACATTGGAATGTGTATAATGGCCTTGGGGTGTGTGCCATAAAATAGGTTCCCCTTCCTTAAATTTGTGGCATACAGTTCATAACCAATTCCAAACTATATGTTATTTTGCAGCTTCATTTAATTACAAATTTATGGGTTTGTTTTAACAACGCATATTCATGGCATGTTGGTTAACAACCGTGGCATAGAAAGTGGAGGTTGAGGGTTCTATTCCTCGTGACCTTTATGGTTGGTTTTTCAAATGGTTGTAATATATATATATATATATAAACCTTGAATCTCTTGGTATGTCATTTGTAACACACATACATATAACTCCCGCATGAAGTTTGTGGTAGCTCCTTGTTTCAGTTACATGGAACATAACATGATAAAGGGAAAAGGGTTGAGGGCTTAGGCCCTTGGCCCTTTGGCCACTCATTTGAAACTTTATAGCATTTCAAATATATGATATGCCATATGTATAATAGGGAACATGGTTTGGTACGTTGGTAAGGAGAGTTATGTTAAGACTTGGGTTATGGAGGCCACGGTTTCGACCCCTATTGCCTCCATAAATTTTCATATAACTTGACCAATATTGGCCAATGGGAGGATGCCACGTGGTAGCCTCTCATTGGCTCTTCAATGCCACATGTCATCACTTGATTGGACGACTTGTAAACATGTAGTCAGATTGTACCTTTCCCAGTAAACTGCCAATTAGGTGCCACATCACTTGCTATACCATGTGTCACTATTTATGTCACCATGCCACATGTCACCCTCTAGTGGTTCCATGTGGCACCCCTATTTTTCCTAGTTTGACCAAACTTTGACTTCTCATAACTTTTGCATATGAGCTTTGTTTGACGCAATGTTTGCATTGTTGGAAAGCTAACGATAATATCTACGCAATAATGTCATTTTCAAAAAAACATTAGACAGCCAAAGTTTGAGATTTTATGGATCCCCTACGACCTATGTGAGCATTACATATCCTCCTAGACCTCTATGAGCATTCCATATTCTCCTGGACCTTTGTGAATGTTCCTTAGATCCTCCTGGATAACCAAGTGAGAGTATTGTTAAGAATGCTTCCCTAGTGCACTGAGAATTAGTCACAGGGCTTAGAGACTTCATGGTTGGTTTTTTGTTGGTAACCCAGGGAAGGGAAGTGGGGAAGTCGAAGGAATATTGAGCAGAGAATGGGTACACTTCCTTGGGTGTGACAAGTGCATGGGGAATGAGGGACTCTGGGATAGTTGCAAAAGTGGACACTTAGGACTAAGAAATTCTGTTGAAAATAAGACCTTATCTTGTCACTAGGAAACCTTTTTTCCCTGGTGGAGTTAAGCCCCAACTTGGGGGTGACATGTTGCTGAAATATTATGAGCAATAGAGTCTATGGATGGGAGGAACGTTTGAGTCAAGGTCGTTGTTGGTGACTTCCATGAAAGATAATTGTTATTTATATGCTTGTTTGGTTTACTATGTGGTTATTTATGAATGCTTGATATGGGTTAATTCTTGTATGTATTCACATATAAGTAATTGTTGTTATTATGTTTAATAATGCTTGCACATGTAGGATGGTGTTTTCATTCATTGTTGTGGTTGTGCATAAGTATGACAATTATTGTTATTTTTTATTATTAAGTTATCATTTGATATTGGTCATGAGTCTCCAAGGAAAGAATTGAATAGTTGGGTGCATCGGAAAGTATCATGTGTGCATCAAGAGGATGGAATTCATGTTTGCATTTAAGAAAATAGACTCCACGCACAACAAGAATCAGAATTGGCACTTAATGACATGGTGGTTGTGTGCACGGTCGCATTACGTGTTCAGTATGTTGATGCACACATTTATTTAAGTGTCTTCCATTGTTATAATTTGTGTGGTGTGAATCAAGTTTGGGATGATCTTGTTACTTCAAGTGATAATGCACAGACTTGTGTTTAAAGTATAATCTGCGTAGTGAATTTTTAGAGTAACATTGTTCAATAATAATTTGGATGATGTTACAAGGTGGTATGAGACCTGAAGTTGGGAGAATTTGCATGATGTGGCATGGCATAGGAGGCTAGGGATGTTACATTCTAGTATCAGATAAATATCGTAGTGTTGTATGGAGTAGCATGGCCCAGCCTGGATGGTTGGGGATATTACATTATGGTATTAGAACATTATTGGTTCAATACTAGAATGATAAGGGCTATATACTAGCATGAATAGATGTGTGCATTAAGAAGTGGTGTTGTGCAACGTAGAGTTTAGTTTGTGCATAAAATCATTGGTGTGTGGTATAGAGTGGTGATGTGTGCAAAGACAATGATATGTGGGTGTGCACACTTGAATTTGGGGTGTTAAAATCATCCAAGAAATATGAGGGAAGGACTCTAACAAAATGGTGCAAAGTTTTAATGTAGTTGTAGCATGAAATCATCTAACAAATATTAATGTATTACGCATTTTACAGAATTATTAGTGGATAAAGAAGGACAAAGTCAGCTCAGAAGGTTAAAATCTTGGAAGATGTGCAAAGGACTTATAGTACTGATGATGAATTTATATATCTGTATGTTGTATTGGGTGCTAATGGTACATAATTCAAGAAGGAACACATGAATTTAGCTAAAACCATAAAGGGATTGTAGAAAGATGTCCAGAGCTATAAGAATGATAACAAGAGGCTTATGAGAGCCAAGGAACAATAAGATAACTTCAATGAAAAATTGATGAAAACTATGGATAGAATAGAAAAGAAGATTGATAAGGAGATAGAGTTGAGTATATTAAGAAGTCATAGGTCTCATGATGAGAGAATAAGAGAAGAAATAAGTGTTCGTAAGAATTCTTTCATGAAAGTGCGCAATAGCTCAAGTCCATATCCTATTAGAAAGCATAAAAGAAGGACTGGGGTGGATGAGCTGCAGGGAGAAATGAATAAGATAAAGCCTCCTACCTTTGACGGTGAGAAAAATAAGGATGAAGATGCAGAGACCCAGATGTTGGGTATGAGGAAGTACTTTTAGTTGCATAACTATTCTACGTAGAAAGAAGGGAGAGTTGTTATTTATTAGATCAAGGGTAAAACATCAATGTGGTGGGATCAATATGTGCAATTCCAACACATTGACGAGAATAAAGTTACTTGGAGGGAGTTCAAGAGGTATTTCCAAAAGAAATACTTAACCAAGCGGTATTATGACAAGAAAATGAAGGAGTTCTTCGAACTCAATCTCAGACGCATGATGATAAACGAGTACAAAATAAGATTCTTAGAGTTGTTGAAGTATGTCACATTCATCAAGGATGAACAAGTGAAAATTTAGAGGTGCTTGAGTGGGTTTCCCTCATTTATCAGTGACAAGATATAGTATGATGACCCTAAGACATTGGAAGAAACCATAAGGCACACTAAGTGTCTTTATGAGTAACAAAGGGGAAGACTGAATTTCCAAAGGCTTGGGAAGACAAGATGAAAAGCAAGGTGGAACAGAGGAAGAAGGGATTAAAGCCACAAGTTTTCATAAATACTACGCAAGGACAATTAACCCTCCAAGATCCCATAATGTTGGAAACAATGGGAAAACATTCATGGCATGAACCTATGCAATGCTGGAGTTTTGGCGAAAATCATATGCACAAAGATTTCCCTCAAGGAGTTGATAAAGCGAGGAATGTGCACAGTGTTCACCAAGTCGCGATAGTGGAGGATATGGGTAGAAATGTGCCAAGGATTTATGCATTCCCAGATAACAAGCAGGATGAGTCTCAGTAACACATGATATAGGTGGAAGGTAATATTAATGAGCAACCCATTGTTATTTTAATTGACTCAAGAGCTAGTCATAATTATCTAGATCCTAAGATGGTGGAAATATTCAAATTACTGAGAAATAATCTTGGAAAACCTTGGTTGCTGCAGTTAGCTAGAGGAGAAAAAAGGAAAATTAGTGAGATGGTTAAGGCATGTCCAATGGAGATGAATGTACTATGATAAAAGGCTAATTTGAATATTATACCTTTGGGATTGTATGATTTCCTCATTGGTATGGATTGGTTGGATGAGCACCATGATGTCCTAGATTGTAATAATAAGGAATTCACTTGTTTGGATGAGAAAGGAAATTTGAGATCAGTTCAAGGAATTCCAAGAGTTGTGACTATCAGAGAAGTTTCAACATTGCAACTGAAGAAACGATATGGGAAAGGATGTCAATTATTTGCAGCACACATGGAAGAGGATGTCCTTAAACACTAGTACATATGACCAAATTTGCAATGGTTTTTCGTTGATATTGCCACACTTATCCGTCTCAATTTCCCCGAAAGCCAAGTTTTTTTTTCGTCGGAATAATTTCGTCACTATATCCACGATCGAGGTGTGCGTGGAACCATCGAAAAAATTATCTCTCCACATGTCACCACCTTCAAGATCGGTTAACCCTATGCATCATTGCAATTACGACAAAATTTCGTCGCAATAACAACGAAGAAGCGTGGCAATTATGACAAAACTTCGTCACAATTGCGATGAAAAGCTATGCCAAGCCAATAACTTATGACGCAGATGTTGAATGTGCGACGCAAAACCTTCGCAACTTGCGACGAAAATCTGTGGCAACATCGACGAAAATGTATCTCAAGACCAAACTTATGACGTAGATGTTGTATGTGTAACGAAAAGTCGTGGCAAATTGCGACGAACTTTCGTCGCTATTGCGACGATGACTTTAAGTTTAAAATAAATAAATTACATGAGATATGGTATTACCATATTACATTGTAATATGCTATACCATATTACATTGTAATATGCTATACCATATTACAATGTAATATGGTATATAATTGTAATATTCTAATATTCTAATATATTGTAATATTGTAATATTCTATTGAAAGATGGATGTTAGAGAAAATGTGTATATCTTTTAGATTGAACAAGATTATAATATATATATATATATATATATATATATATATATAT